>JBCEWE010000632.1:160000-217500 GCA_039877035.1 Silurus lanzhouensis
GCACCAGCAGCACAGGTCACGTGTATTCCAGGAGCCAGGGTGCCAGACATAGCAGGTCGGCTTAGGATTTTAGGAAAGAACAGGATCTCTAACAGTTATGGTGGGACGGTATCTATCCCATTTGGGAAGGTGCTGCTCTCATCTCTTGTGGTATTGTCATAGTCTCAGAACAGCACTAGTTGACAAGTGACTGTCCTTAGCCAAGGCCAGGGAGCAGACAGATCGTCCGACCGTCTGCTAGCTGCACAGAGTGGTGACTCAGGATCCACCATATTGAGACTGTGTCTGTCCCTCGAGGGAAACCAAAATGTAGAAATTCTCAGAAAGTCTGTTTAAGTAACCTGATTAACATTAAATTAAATAGGACTGAACGCACAACAGCACCTCTGATCTAAAGATAGGATTGCTGAATATTTGAGCTCTCACATCAAAAGCGCTTACTATAAAACAAATTATTACTGACCAGGAGGTTAATGTAAAGTGTTTACAAGAGTTTGTGTTAGAGAAGTAAAGAAAAGAGTGCAGGCAGGGTGGAGTGACCTCGCATCTTACCGCGCACTCCTGACTAAATTTTCATTGGAGGTGACTTCTGCCAAAACTGCCTTCTACAAGGAAAAGTTTGAGGCCTCTGCACAAGATCCTCGTAAGCTTCACAACATCTTCTCTTCACTACTCAACCCCCCTGCTGTACCTGCTCCATCCTTCCAGACTGCTAATGACTTTGCATTCTTCTATGATGAGAAGATTAACAAAATCTGCCAGACCTTCACTTCCTCCCCAACAACGACTACACAACACAGCCAAAATCCACTACGTCTCTGTCAAGCTTCTCAACCTTAACAGAAGATGAGATACTGCAAGTCATCCAATCTTGCAATCCCACCACCTGTCCTCTGGATCCAATCCCTTCAACTATGCTTCAGACCATCACACAAGATCTCCTGCCCTTCATCTCCACAATCATCAATGGGTCATTAACATCTGGCTATGTACCAACTACCTTCAAGCAAGCAAGGGTCATTCTAATCTTGAAGAAACTTGCTTTGGATCCATCAGACATCAACAACTACAGACCGGTATCACTTCTCTCCTTTCTTTCTAAATCTCTGGCACGCACTGTTTTTAACCAACTGTCTGTCTATCTTTGACAAAACAACCTTCATGATCCTGATCAGTCTGGGTTTTAAGCAGCACATTCCACAGAGACGGCACTTTTGGCTGTTTCTGAGAAACTGCATGCTGCTCGGTCAGCCAAGCTGTTATCTGTACTTATCTTCTTGGACCTTTTAGCAGCATTTGACACAGTCAACCACAAGACATTTTTGTCAACCCTCAAGAGTCTTGGTATCTGCGAAACAGCATGGGAATGGTTTGCTTCCTACCTGGAAGGTCGTTTATACCAGGTAACATGGAGGGGATCCACATCTTCCCCAATGCAGACTCACCACTGGTGTCCCACAAGGCTCGGTACTTAGTCCCCTCCTTTTCTCCCTCTATACCCACTCCATTGGTGAAGTCATATCATCACATGGGTTTTCTTATCACTGCCATGCAGATGACACTCAAATAATCTTTTCTTTCCCTCCATCAGATACCACAGCTTCCGCTCGGATATCAGCATGCTTGACAGACATATCTTCATGGATGAGTGCTAACCCTAACCCCAGCAAAACAGAACTGCTGGTCATTCCAGGTGATTCATCTCCAGGTCAAGATCTTCAAATAAGTCAAGTCAAGTTTATTTGTATAGCGCTTTTCACAACAGACATTGTCTCAAAGCAGCTTTACAGAAATCAACATTCAAGGTGAATGGTGTGCATTTATCCCTGATGAGCAAGCCATGGCAACTGTGGCAAGGAAAAACTCCCTTAGATGTAATGAGGAAGAAACCTTGAGAGGAACCAGACTCAAAAGGGGAACCCATCCTCATTTGGGTGACATCAAGAGTTTGATCATAAATCTTTCAACACTACAGAACACTGGAGAGTGAGAACTAACATGATCACTGGAGTATAAGATTATAAGTAAATGTTCTTTCAACAGTCTTTGGTATAAAAGTAGGAGCTACTGAGCTCAACATTTGTGATCATCACAGATCCAGCATCAGCTTCTCCATGCCAGAGCCTTTAAACACTTCTGGAAGTCCAATGTCAAACTCCACACATGCAGTGGGATCCAATTGGCACTGGTACGTCTCTAAATGGTTCAGGATGTTTGCGAGTTTGGCATCTACTTCTTTAAAGTCCATAATCTTCACGAGGAGGGACGTGACTGGAGCTGGCCAAACCTCAGGAAGCCTCGGGATGGGGAGAGAAAGAGAAGCAGTGGAGAGGAATTAGCGTAGCTGCTGTTCATGATATTAACAGCACAAGTTGATAATGTGATGTGATCAGATGTTCTGGAGCACAAGGTTATGATGTAATGTGTGTTATGTGTAGGCTTTGCTAAAAAGATATGTTTTTAATCTGCACTTAAACAGTGTGAGTGTGTCTGAGCCCCGAACACTGTCAGGAAGACTGTTCCAGAGTTTAGGAGCTAAATGTGAAAACGCTCTACCACCTTTAGTGGACTTTGCTATTCTAGGAACTACAAGAAGCCCAGAGTTTTGAGATCTCAGGGAGCGTGACGGATTGTAGCGTGTTAGAAGACTGGAGAGATACATGGGAGCTAAACCATTTAGTGCTTTATAAGTGAGTAGCAGTAGTTTGTAGTCTATTCGAAACTTAACCGGAAGCCAATGTAGGGACGATAAGATCGGGGTTATGTGATCATATTTTCTTGACCTTGTAAGAACTCTGGCTGCTGCATTCTGGACTAACTGAAGCTTGTTTATTAATGACGCAGGACATCTACCTAGTAACGCATTACAGTAGTCTATTCTGGAGGTCATAAACGCATGGACGAGCTTCTCTGCATCGGATATAGACAACATGTTTCTTAGCTTAGAAATATTTCTAAGGTGAAAGAAGGCTGTTTTTGTAACTTGGTTGATATGATTAAAATAAGTTGCTGTCTAAAATAACTCCCAGGTCTTTTACTGTTGAACTAGTGGTTACAGAACATCCGTCTAAATGCAGGTTGAGATGCTGGTGCTTCTGTATACTAGTTTTTGGGCCGATGAGCCAAATCTCCGTCTTATCAGAATTTAAAAGTAGAAAGTTATGGGTCATCCAATCTCTTATTTCCTTAACACACTCAGTTATCCAGGTTAATTGAGCTGTATCGCCTGGTTTAGATGAGATATATAGCTGAGTATCATCAGCATAACAATGGAAGCTAATTCCATGCCTTCTAATAATATTTCCTAAGGGAAGAATGTATATTGTGAAGAGCAGGGGTCCTAGAACTGAACCTTGTGGCACGCCATAGTTCACTAGCATTAGCCTGGATAGCTCTCCATTCAAATCTACGAAATGGTAACGATCAGACAGGTAGGATTTAAACAAGCTTAATGCCTGTCCCTGAATGCCGATGTAATTCTGTAAGCGATCTAGGAGAAGATCATGATCTATAGTGTCGAACGCAGCACTAAGATCTAGTAAAACTAACAGCGAGATGAAGCCTTGGTCTGAAGCTAAAAACAGGTCATTAGTGATTTTAACTAGGGCAGTTTCTGTACTATGATGGGGCCTAAAACCTGACTGAAACTCCTCAAAGATCTTGTTCTCTTGTAAGTAGGAACAGAACTGGGCAGCGACAATCTTTTCTAAAATCTTAGACATAAATGGCAGATTTGAAATTGGTCTATAATTCGATAGCGTGTTTGGATCCAGATTAGGTTTTTTAATGAGGGGCTTAATAACTGCTAACTTTTAACCGGATGGGGGCAACAGTGTCTAATGTGCTAGTGAGGATAAGGTCTATGTTGTTAGCCATTTTATCAAGATCATTAGTAGTTATAGGTTTAGTGTGAAACTGAGATAAATCGGGCAGGTTATTTATGAATCTGTCCTTAGCGGTCTGAACAATAGTCCTACCAGGTCGATAACGTGGTACAACACGGCTAATCTGCTCTACCGGTAGTGTGTACAGTATGAGGTAATGGTCTACGATGTCATCACTCTGAGGTAAAATGTGTGGTTAAAGCGATGAGTTGGTCTGGTGACGTTTTGTTTAACCCCAAAAGAGTTTAATAAGTCAACAAATGATAATCCTAGAGCATCGTTTACATCATCTACATGAATATTAAAATCTCCTACAAGCAGCACTTCATCAAAATTGATCAAGAGGTCTGATAGAAAACAAGCAAACTCTTGAAGAAAATCAGCGTAGGGTCCTGGGGGTCTGTACAAGGTTACCAGAGCGAGTTTTCTACGTATGTCTGAAAGTAGTCAAGTCAAGTCAAGTCAAGTTTATTTGTATAGCGCTTTTCACAACAGACATTGTCTCAAAGCAGCTTTACACAAATCAACAGTGAAAGTACAATTTTAAGGACGAGCACTTCAAATGATTTAAAGCTGAATCCTAATCTCTGACTAACATTAAGAGAGGCACTATAAATGGTTCCTATTGCATCGAGATTATTCTCTGTGATCATCTCATTTATAATCAGTGCTTTGGGTGCAAGTGATCTAATGTTTAATAGACCAAACTTTAGAACTTTTTGGTGTTTGCTTATCTGGCATTTTTCAGTTTTAACTGTAATAAGATTATTTCTGTATCTTGTGTATTTAATTCTTGGTTTTACTACACGAAATATAGATACGGTTTCTATAAACTGGGCTGTGTGTGAACTTGTAATTATTTGGTCTGTTGTATTCGTGTTCTCATAGTTGAAGATTTCTTGATGTCTTATAACACTTCATGACTCTCTGCTCTCCCCTTCAGCCACTGCTTGTAACCTTGGGGTAACAATGGACAATGAACTGTCCTTCTCCTCACATGTCGCTAATGTTGCTCGTTCTTGTCGATTTCTTCTCTATAACATCCGAAGGAATCAACCATTTCTGTCCACACAGGCTGCCCAGGTTCTTGTTCAGCCTCTTGTCATTTCAAGACTTGACTACTGCAACTCTCTGCTGGCAGATCTTCCCCTGAACACTATTCATCCACTGCAAATGATCCAAAACGCAGCTGCACGACTTGTGTTCAATCAGCCCAAGTTCTCCTACACCACCCCACTGCTGCGTTTCATTCACTGGCTTCCAGTAGCTGCACATATCAGATTCAAAACACTAATGCTTGCCTACAAGGCCAAAAATGGACCAGCACCATCTTACCTCAGTGACCTTATCACATCTCGCACTGCACCATGCTGTCTGAGATCCTCCAGCACTGCTCGACTGGTACCTCCTTCTCTCAGAATGAGAGGTAAGTATACTACAAGGCTCTTCTCTGTTCTGACACCGAGGTGGTGGAATGAACTTCCCCTAGATGTCTGAACAGCAGAGTCCCTGACTATCTTCAAGCCACGACTGAAGACCTACCTCTTCCTGAAATACTTAAATTAGCACTTCCAAGCTTGTAGAAATCAAGGGTTATATTTATATTAAGTTTGTAATCTTGCGTACCAGTGTTGATTAATTAATTACTAGAGACTCAAAGCACTTTTGTACGTCGCTCTGGATAAGGGCGTCTGCTAAATGCCGTAAATGTAAATGAGTGACGACGATGGACAGGATTAGAAATGAGTTTATTAGAGGGACGGCGCATGTAGGACATTTTGGAGACAAGGTGAAGAAAGCAAGATTGAAATGGTTTGTACATATGCAGAGGAGGGACATGGGGTATATCAGTAGGAGAATGCTGAGGATGGAGCCACCAGGAAGGAGGAAAAGAGGAAGACCAAGGAGGAGGTTTATGGATGTGGTGAAGGAAGACATGCAGGTAGTTGGGTTGAAAGAGGCAGATGTAGAGGACAGAGGGGTGTGGAGACGGATGATCCGCTGTGGCGCCCCCTAATGGGAGCAGCTGAAAGAAGAAGTTTAATGTAAAGTGTTTGACAGAAACGTGGATTAAACCGAATGAATATGTAGCATTAACGGAAGCAAGTCCTCCTGGGTACATTGGAACAACATTGGAAGTTATTTACACCAACATAAAATATTCAGTGTCCAAAAGCAGGTCCAGTCAGTTAATTCTATTAATTATTATTTATAGACCCCCAGGGGCCCTACTTATAAATCCAGCAGCTTCTTTACACAAAGCATTAATTATTGGTGACTTTAATATTGATTTTGATAATCAGGAAAACTCCTTACGAGCAGCAGTTGTGTCCATTCTAGATTCAGTTGGAATTAATCAGAATGTTATAGGACCCACTTATAGTAGTGACACTCTCTTGATTTATTATTAACATTTGGATTAAAAATACAATTCCACAGTCTGAAGCTATTTCAGTTCATAACCTCATCTCTTTTAAAATCTGCCTCATTCACCGCATTAGTACCTCACCACGTTACCGTGTTAAACATTTTCACGTCAGCTACAGCAGTAAGTTTTATCAATAATCTTCCGGAACTGTTGATATTAATTAGATGTCCGTCTGACCCCGCAGAGCTCGACTGGGCCACTGAATACCTAGAATCAACGTTCCGTTACACTCTAGATGATGGAGCTCCCCTTAAGACCAAAATGATCAGGGAGAAAAATCATCACAGTGGTATAATGATCATACACACACCTTAAAACAGACCACTCGGAAATTAGAACGTAAATGGAGTCAAACAAAATGAACAGTATTTCAAATAGCATGGAAGGAGAATCTCCCGAGTTCTAGAAAATCTCTTAGTGCTGCTGATCAGCATATTTCTCCTCCCTCATAGAAAATAACAAGCAGAATCCTAGATTTTGATTCTGTACTGCAGCAAAATGAACAGGAAATAAAAGCACTGCACTCACATGCACACCATAGATAGATAGATAGGATAGATAGATAGATAGATAGATAGATAGATAGATAGAACTTTATTGTCATTGCATAGTACTGGTACACTGCAACGAAATGCAGTTTGGCATCTACCAGAAGTGCAAAATGTAGCAGTCGTGCAAAAGTGCAGATAAATATCTAGCATATTTACAGTGCAGATAACTATATAGCATATTTACAGCAGTGGTATATATGAAAGTATATACAGTGAATAAATATAAAGGCTATTTCAGTGCAGAGATGTGTGGACATTCAGAAGTACAGTGAATAAATATAGAGGTGTACAGTAATTAAGAAAAATGTGCAGAAATGAAAGGTTACAGATCACAAGATTATGGCATTAAGGAGTAGCAAACTGAATAAACAGTCTACTATATATAAAAAAAATATATATATATAAATATATACACATACATTATATACACAAATGAATGTGAAATGTTGGGCAGAATGTACAGTAATGATAGATATACATACAGATATAAAAAGTGCAGATGTACTGAGGAGTGAAAGATATAATATGTAGTATGTATTGTACAGAGGTTATATACAGTGTTTTGTTTGTGTTTGTTTTGTAGTGATTTAGCGGTGTAGTGTTGAGTTCAGTAATGTGATGGTGGATGGAAAAAAGCTGTCCCTGAACCTGCTGGTTCTGGTGCGTAAGTTCCTGTATCTCCTTCATGATGGAAGGAGGTTAAACAGTTTATGACTGCAATGTGAAGAGTCCTTGATGATGCTGTGAGCTCTGCGCAGACATCTGCTGTGGTGAAGGTGTTCAATGGCAGGTAGTTGGGTGCCAGTGATGCGTTGGGCGGTTTTGACCAGCCTTTGCAGTGCTTTACGTTCACACACAGTGGAGCCTCTGTACCATACAGTGATGGAGTTGGTCAGGATGCTCTCAATGATGCAGCGGTAGAAACTCGTTAAAATCCCCGGGGACAGATGAGATTTCTTGAGACTTCTTAAGAAGTACAAGCGTTGTTGTGCTTTTTTTACCAGAGCTGACGTGTTCTGCTGCCAGGATAGATCCTCAGAGATGTGAACTCCCAGGAACTTAAAGCTGGAGACTCGCTCTACCTCGGTTCCATTGATGTTGACTGGTAGATGTCTCCCGCTGTTGTTTTTCCGGAAGTCCACAATGAGCTCTTTGGTCTTTGTGGCATGGAGAGTCAGGTTGTTGGTGGCACACCATGCTGCCAGATTACGTATCTCTTCCCTGTAGGCCGATTCGTCGTTGTTTTTGATCTGGCCGACCACGGTGGTGTCATCTGCATACTTGATAAAGATGTTGGAGTTATACAGAGGAGCACAATCGTGGGTGAACAGGGAGTAGAGCAGTGGGCTCAGAACACAGCCCTGCGGTATGCCAGTGTTCAGAATGAGGGTTGAGGATACCTGGTTTCCCAGAAGGAAACCAGGTATCAGATTGAGGTCTGTTGGTGAGAAAGTCCAGAATCCATCTGCAAGTAGAGGTACAGATACCCAGTTCACTGAGCTTAGTGATCAGTACAGTGGGGAGGACTGTATTGAATGCAGAGCTAAAGTCAATGAACAGCATTCTGATGTATGTGTTGCTCTTATCCAGGTGGGTGAGAGCAGAATGAAGAGCTGTGGAAACTGCATCCTCTTTTGACCTGTTCGGGCAATAGGCATACTGGTGTGGGTCCAGTGTAGGTGGTAGGCCCGCAGTGAGGTGATTCAGGACCAGTTTCTCAAGGCACTTCATAGCAATGGGGGTGAGTGCAACCGGGCGAAAGTCATTCAGGCATTTAGCAGCTGAGTGCTTAGGTACTGGAATGATAGTAGTGGTCTTCAGGCATGTTGGTACGGTGGCTTGGGCCAGTGACAGGTTGAAAATGTCAGTAAAAACCTGTGCCAGTTGTTCAGCGCATGCTCTGAGAACACGTCCAGGTATGCCGTCCTGGCCAGCGGCCTTTCGTGCATCCACTCTGCTAAACACTGAATAGACGTCCGTTGTTGAGAGTGAAAGTGGGCTGTAAGCAGTAGCAGAGTCCGTGGTTGGTGTAAAGTGTCCTGTGCTTTGGTCAAAACGAGCAAAAAAGTGATTAAGTTCGTTCGGTTGGAAGGCACTGCTGGTTGGTTGAGCTGTAGGTTTGTAGTCTGTGATTAACTGGATGCCTTTCCACATGCGTCTGGGGTCAGAGTTGTGGAAGTGCTCTTCTATGTGGAGTTTGAATGTGAGCTTTGCTTTCCTGATGCCCCTTTTCAGGTTGGACCTGGCTCTGTTGTAGTCCTCTGCACTGCCAGATTTAAAAGCAGCATCGCTTGCTTTCAACAGGAGGCGGACTTCAGAGTTCATCTACGGCTTCTGGTTAGGAAAGCATTTCACGTGTTTGACGGTAGTGACATTGTCAATGCACGTGTTAATATGTCCATGTCTGTGTGAGAGTCCAGTGTGGCCTGTGAAGCGAACATGTTCCAGTCAGTATCCTGAAACTGTTGTTGTAGAGAAGAAATGGCCCCCTCTGGCCATACCTTTACTGTCCTCACAGCTGGTTTCACACGTTTGATCAGTGGTGTGTATTTGGGTAGCATGAACAGAGAGAGGTGATCAGACTGACCCAAGTGGGGGAGGGGGATGGCTGTGTATGCCCCAGGTATGTTTGTGTATACCTGGTCCAGTGTTTTGTCCCCTCTGGTAGAGCAGGAAACATTGCGGTGAAATTTTGATAGAACAGATTTCAGGTTGGAGTGGTTGAAATCTCCAGCAACAATGAAAGCTCCTTCAGGATGTGCAGACTGCTGTTTGCTGATAGCTGCATGCAGTTCCTCCATAGCTAGCTTAGCATTAGCATCCGGCGGAATGTACACTGCAGTCACAACAATGGCTGAGAATTCTCTCGGTAAATAAAAGGGTCTGCACTTAATCATCAAATACTCTAAATGAACAGAGCAATGACTTTCATTAACAGTAGAGGCCGTGCACCATGAGTTGTTAACATAAATGCACAGACCTCCACCTCTGCGCTTACCAGACTCCTCTGCCGTCCTGTCCGCCCGATAAACACTGCGACCCCCGAGCTCAATGGCGCTGCTGGGAATGTTGTTGTTGAGCCATGTTTCCGTAAAAATCATGACATTACATTCCTTAATCCGTTTGTGTGATGATATCTGGAGCAGCAACTCATCCATTTTATTAGCAAGAGACCGTACATTGGCAAGGAAGACGCTTGTAATTAATTGTTGATGCGGGTTTAGCCTTAGCTTAGCCCTGATGCCGCCTCGCTTCCCCCTCCTTTGTTTTCGGTCTCGCCGCCGGCGCTGTGGTCTCGCTGTCGGCCGAGTTGGATCAGCGGTCTGCGGTGTTCGGCGATTTCCCGAGGGAGTTCAAAGTCCGTTCAAAGTCTGTATCTGTAAGTGTTGCCGATGTCTAGTAATGCTTGTTGGCTGTATGAGATGTGTGCAAGCCTGTTCTGCGTGGATAAACTTGCTGTTGATGGAGAAATTGCTACTAAATCGCAAAATCTGGAGAGACGCTGGGCCTCGCGTTGTGCACGCGCCGCCATCTTGGGTCTAATTCATCAATAGGTAGTAATAATTTCATCAATAGGTAGTAATAATAATTTCATCAATAGGTAGTAATAATTTCATCAACTTTTTAAATAATAAAGTAAAAAATCCAGAAGATTAAAATAAACCCAAACTATTTTATATATAACCCTGCAGACAGCAGTGTCATTATAACAGACCATCAATTACAAAGTTTTACTTCTATTCAAGAGAACGACTTCATTTCATATACAGTGAGAAAAATAAGTATTTGAACACCCTGCTATTTTGCAAGTTCTCCCACTTAGAAATCATGGAGGGGTCTGAAATTGTCATCGTAGGTGCATGTCCACTGTGAGAGACATAATCTAGAATGTGAGAAATCAGCCCAGAACTACACGGGAGGAGCTCATACAAATAAATAGTTTAAAAATCATATATTGTGATTTCTGAATTTTTTTTTTAGATTATGTCTCTTACAGTGGACATGCACCTAGGATGACAATTTCAGACCCCTCCATGATTTCTGAGTGGGAGAACTTGCAAAATAGCAGGGTGTTCAGATACTTATTTTCCTCACTGTTTTTCCTCATCAAAATCATCAACCTGCATTCTCGATCCCTCGCCTACAAGTTTCCTCAAACAGATCATTCCAGAGGGAATTGAACCTGTTTTAAAATAATAAACTCTTCCATTAGCACTGGTTTTGTACTTAAATCCTTCAAACTGCAGTTATCAATCCCCTAATTAAGAAACCTGACCTTCACCCTGTCAGCTGTCCAACTACAGTCCAATATCAAACTTCCCCTTTATCTCCAAGATTCTAGAAAAGGTTGTAGCACAGCAGTTCTGCTCACATCTACTGAGGAAGAACATTTATGAAATGTATCAGTCAGGATTTCGGCCTCATCATAGCACAGAGACGGCGCTAGTTAAGGTGGTAAATTACTGTTATTGGCCTCTGATTAGGGTTTTGTCTCTTTACTTGTTTTGCTCGACCTCAGTGCAGCTTTTGACACCATTGAACATAATCTTCTGCTTGCTGGACTGGAGAACGTTGTTGGAATAAATGGGAACAGCGCTCTCTTGGCTCTGGTCTTTTTTGACTGATTGCTATCAGTTTGTTAATGTAAATGGTGAGTTCTTCACACTTTTTGAGGTAAAGTTTGGTGTTCCGCAAAGATGTGTCTTAAGCCCAATGATTTTCTCTTTATATCTGCTGCCTCTGGGTGAAATTATACATAAACATGGTATTAGCTTCCATTGCTATTCTGATGGACCTTGGTGTGATTATTGACTCTAGTGTTTTCTTTAAGTCTCACGTGAATAAAATTACCAGAATCTCCTTTTTTCACCTTAGAAATATTGCTAAAATTAGAACTATAATGTCGTTACAGGATGCAGAAAAACTAGTTGATGCTTTTGTAACATCTAGATTAGACTACTGTAACGCTTTACTGTCTGGGTGTTGGAGTAAGTGCAGAAATAAGCTTCAGTTAGTTCAGAATGCAGCAGCAAGAGTCCTCACTAGATCTAGAAAATAATATCACATCAGCCTTGTTTTAATCAGTCTACACTGCTCCCAATTACATCTCACACTGATTATAAAATACTACTACTGACGTATAAAGCACTTAACGCTCTCACACCGCAGTATCTGAGTGAACTTCTGTACCAGGATGATCCTCCACGCCTACTTAGATCAAAAGGTGCAGGCTATTTGTTGGTACCTCAAATAATGAAGACTCCAGCAGGGGGCAGATGTTTCTCTTATAAACCCCACAGTTATGGAACAACCTTCCAATCAGTGTTCGGAACTCAGACACAGTCTCAGTGTTCAAGTCGAGGCTGAACACATTTATTTAGTGGAGTATTTAGTCAGTAGGTGTTTGTGAGGTAAAGGAGCAGATCTGGAGGGATCATGGATATGGAGTGTTTGGTGAACTGGGATATTTGTATGTTGTCGTCTCCTCACTCTCACACGTTCACTCACGTTTGTTGATGGTGGTGTGGTGGGTCGTCTCTTATCCCAGAGATCCCTCATGTCTGTGTTTCCTTCTGCATCTTCATTTTAGTTCTGCTGCCAGAGTGAATCTTACCAGAGTCCAAACTGCACAGTGACATTAACTTTCATACAACAATAAGGAGACTTAATAATCCATATCCTTTTTCTGTCACCCCTCTTCTCTCTCTCTCTCTCTCTCTCTCTCTCTCTCTCTCTCTCTCTCTCTCTCTCTCTCTGTCGAGTTAAACATGCTCCTGAGGTTCCAGTGACCACTGTTCCTGCCCCTCTTCCCTCCGTGGATCTTCCCACTTCGTCCTGGTCTGCCTCTGGATAGTGTTCTCTTCGACTGGAGGCGACTCTGTGCAGCTGGGGGCGGTTTCTCATCAACGCCTTTTGTGTTTCCATAAAATTTCAAAGTAAGAACGGTAGCTTTGAGGATGGATTTTGACTGTAGTTAAAGTCAACAGTCTTCTACACTGACTCAGGACTACAGTTTGTTCTGATCATCATCACTGTATCCCGCAACATCGTTTATCTGTAATAAATGGACATTCTGTGGCACCCAGATGAGGATGAGGTTTTCTCTTGAGTCTGGATCCTCTCAAGGTTTCTTCCTTCTGCATCTCAGGGAGTTTTTCCTTTACCACAGTCTTCACCAGCTTGTTCACCAGGGACAAACTTACACTTATAAATAACATATTCATTTTTCATTTAGAGCAGGAGGTTTAGCTTGTCTGTCAGAAGTACCTCAGGTTGATGCCAAATAAGCATGCTGGAGCAGGAGACAATGAAGCACTTCAGATGAAAGCATAGTGCTTTGACTGAAACCTTTAGTAAAAAATATTTAGAACACAGACTCAGTGAGACTCAGCAATAAAGAAAACCATACATTAATATCAACACACAAAGTGCTGGCTCATACAATGTTCAGGGAAACCTGGAGAACATGTTCAATAACTTACAGATTACACACCTTGAGAACACTGGAATAAATGTCCAGAGTGAAGAGAATTTGCAGAATTTCATCACAAATTTAACTCAGGATGATGGAGCTCCTCTTAAGACCAAAATGATCAGGGAGAATAAATCAGCACGGTGGTATAATGATCATACACACACCTTAAAACAGAACACTCGGAAATTAGAACGTAAATGGAGTCAAAAAAAATGAACCGTATTTCAAACAGCATGAAAGGAGAATCTCCCGAGTTCTAGAAAATCTCTTAGTGCTGCTGATCAGCATATTTCTTGCAAATGGAACCTTAATACTTCAGAGTTCCATTTATTACACAGTTCAATTAGAGATACTGTGAGATTTTAATCAGACATTTATTCAAACCGGAACTGTATGCAAACATTTATGTAATAAAGATAGAGAAGTTTACACTTATTTGTAGTTTCTCAGTCAGAATAGAAAAGATAAAGAAAGAGCATAGCGACAGACTGGTGACATCAAATGTTAGAATTTTCACTGTAATTTGATAAAATATAAATGATGGTTAATTTCTGTTCTAAGTTCCTAGATGCATAATTAACCAGTTATAGAAGTGATGTGATTGATAAAGGGCACTATCCTGTGTGAAAATCTCACACACACACACACACACACACACACACACACACACACACACACACACAAGTGACACCTGTGAGTGTAAATGAAAAATCTACTCCACTTCAGTGTCTCTTACAGTGAATAGGGAAGTAAAGAGTGTATAATTATAGACTTTAATAAAAATATTTTTTAAACTTTACCTCCAAAATCCACATAAACATCACATCATCAATAATACTAAGGTAAGAAAATTAGTGTGCGGTTTAATTACAGAACATACCAACAATTCATTTTTTACACCTGAGCTTTATTCAGCTCCAACACACACACACACACACACACACACACACACACACACACACACACACACACACACACATATATATCTATTATTTAGTTTTGCAACAAAATAAAAATTAATAAAACAACAAAAAGTATAAACTGCTTTTGATCCAGATATTCATCATTACAAGGCTCCTGTAAATTTCCAGCCTATTCTTCGTCATCTTCTTGATCTCCATCATATATCTACTCTCAATCCTGTTCACCACCTCCCTGACCCCCATCGTGTTCTACAGTTGTACTGTAGTGTTTAACAATACACAAAGTCACAATAGTGATTCTATAGTATTTTAAATATTCCTGATTCAGAAGAAGGTGAAAATTATAATTTGTATCATCCTTACTGCCACAAATACACTATGCATGTTTATGGAAAATATACACATTAATATAATAATTCTGGAAGAATATTCAATTTCTTTTATTTTATTCTACTTGGCCAAAGAAGCTGTTACATTTATGTTACATTGGTTTACAAAAGGTTAGAACAGGATTATACAGGGTTAGAACAGGATTATACAGGGTTAGAACAGGATTATACAGGGTTAGAACAGAATTAATAGGGTTAGAACAGGATTAATAGGGTTAGAACAGGATTATACAGGGTTAGAACAGGATTATACAGGGTTAGAACAGGATTATACAGGGTTAGAACAGAATTAACAGGATTAGAACAGGATTATACAGGGTTAGAACAGGATTATACAGGGTTAGAACAGGATTAATAGGGTTAGAACAGGATTATACAGGGTTAGAACAGGATTAATAGGGTTAGAACAGGATTATACAGGGTTAGAACAGGATTATACAGGGTTAGAACAGGATTATACAGGGTTAGAACAGAATTAACAGGATTAGAACAGGATTATACAGGGTTAGAACAGGATTATACAGGGTTAGAACAGAATTAATAGGGTTAGAACAGGATTATACAGGGTTAGAACAGGGTTAGAACAGGATTATACAGGGTTAGAACAGGGTTATACAGGGTTAGAACAGGATTAATAGGGTTAGAACAGGATTATACAGGGTTAGAACAGGATTAATAGGGTTAGAACAGGATTATACAGGGTTAGAACAGGATTATACAGGGTTAGAACAGGATTATACAGGGTTAGAACAGGATTATACAGGGTTAGAACAGAATTAATAGGGTTAGAACAGGATTATACAGGGTTAGAACAGGGTTAGAACAGGATTATACAGGGTTAGAACAGGATTATACAGGGTTAGAACAGAATTAATAGGGTTAGAACAGGATTATACAGGGTTAGAACAGGGTTAGAACAGGATTATACAGGGTTAGAACAGGGTTATACAGGGTTAGAACAGGATTAATAGGGTTAGAACAGAATTAACAGGATTAGAACAGGATTATACAGGGTTAGAACAGGATTATACAGGGTTAGAACAGGGTTGGAACATGATTATACAGGATTAAAACAGGATTATACAGGATTAAAACAGGATTATACAGGGTTAGAACAGGAATATACAGGATTAGAACAGGATTAGAACATGATTATACAGGGTTAGAACAGGATTATACAGGGTTAGAACAGAATTAACAGGATTAGAACAGGATTATACAGGGTTAGAACAGGGTTGGAACATGATTATACAGGATTAAAACAGGATTATACAGGATTAAAACAGGATTATACAGGGTTAGAACATGATTATACAGGGTTAGAACAGGATTATACAGGGTTAGAACAGGATTATACGGGGTTAGAACAGGGTTAGAACAGGATTATACAGGGTAAGAACAGGATTATACGGGGTTAGAACAGGGTTAGAACAGGATTATACAGGGTGAGAACAGGATTATACGGGGTTAGAACAGGAATATACAGGATTAGAACAGGATTAATAAGGGTTAGAACAGGATTATACAGGGTTAGAACAGAATTAATAGGGTTAGAACAGAATTAACAGGATTAGAACAGGATTAATAAGGGTTAGAACAGGGTTAGAACAGGATTATACAGGGTTAGAACAGGGTTGGAACATGATTATACAGGATTAAAACAGGATTATACAGGATTAAAACAGGATTATACAGGGTTAGAACAGGAACATACAGGATTAGAACAGGATTAGAACATGATTATACAGGGTTAGAACAGTATTATACAGGGTTAGAACAGGATTATACGGGGTTAGAACAGGATTATACAGGGTTAGAACAGGATTATACGGGGTTAGAACAGGATTATACGGGGTTAGAACAGGGTTAGAACAGGATTATACAGGGTTAGAACAGGGTTAGAACAGGATTATACAGGGTTAGAACAGGGTTGGAACATGATTATACAGGATTAAAACAGGATTATACAGGATTAAAACAGGGTTAGAACAGGATTATACAGGGTTAGAACAGGGTTGGAACATGATTATACAGGATTAAAACAGGATTATACAGGATTAAAACAGGATTATACAGGGTTAGAACAGGAACATACAGGATTAGAACAGGATTAGAACATGATTATACAGGGTTAGAACAGGATTATACAGGGTTAGAACAGGATTATACGGGGTTAGAACAGGGTTAGAACAGGATTATACAGGGTTAGAACAGGATTATACGGGGTTAGAACAGGATTATACGGGTTAGAACAGGGTTAGAACAGGATTATACAGGGTTAGAACAGGATTATACGGGTTAGAACAGGAATATACAGGATTAGAACAGGGTTAGAACAGGATTATACAGGGTTAGAACAGGATTATACAGGATTAGAACAGGATTAATAAGGGTTGGAACAGGATTAATAAGGGTTAGAACAGGGTTAGAACAGGATTATACAGGGTTAGAACAGGATTATACGGGGTTAGAACAGGGTTAGAACAGGATTATACAGGGTTAGAACAGGATTATACATGGTTAGAACAGGATTATACAGGGTTAGAACAGGATTATACGGCGTTAGAACAGGGTTAGAACAGGATTATACAGGGTTAGAACAGGATTAGAACAGGATTATACAGGGTTAGAACAGGATTATACATGGTTAGAACAGGATTATACATGGTTAGAACAGGAATATACAGGATTAGAACAGGATTAAAACATGATTATACAGGGTTAGAACAGGATTATACAGGGTTAGAACAGGAATATACAGGATTAGAACAGGATTAGAACAGGGTTAGAACAGGATTATACAGGGTTAGAACAGGGTTAGAACAGGATTATACAGGGTTAGAACAGGATTATACAGGGTTTGAACAGGAATATACAGGATTAGAACAGGATTAGAACATGATTATACAGGGTTAGAACAGGATTATACAGGGTTAGAACAGGGTTAGAACATGATTATACAGGGTTAGAACAGGATTATACAGGGTTAGAACAGGATTAGAACAGGATTATACAGGGTTAGAACAGGATTATACAGGGTTAGAACAGGAATATACAGGATTAGAACAGGATTATACAGGGTTAGAACAGGAATATACAGGATTAGAACAGGATTAAAACATGATTATACAGGGTTAGAACAGGATCATACAGGGTTAGAACAGGGTTAGACCATGATTATACAGGGTTAGAACAGGATTATACAGGGTTAGAACAGGATTATACAGGGTTAGAACAGGATTAGAATAGGATTATACAGGGTTAGAACAGGATTATACATGGTTAGAATAGGAGTATACAGGGTTAGAACAGGGTTAGAACAGGATTATACATGGTTAGAATAGGATTATACAGGGTTAGAACAGGATTATACATGGTAAAAATAGGATTATACAGGGTTAGAACAGGGTTAGAACAGGATTATACATGGTTAGAACAGGATTATACAGGGTTAGAACAGGAATATACAGGATTAGAACAGGATTAGAACAGGATTATACAGGGTTAGAACAGGATTATACAGGGTTAGAACAGGATTATACGGGGTTAGAACAGGGTTAGAACAGGATTATACGGGGTATAAAGGGTTAGAACAGGATTATACAGGGTTAGAACAGGATTATACAGGGTTAGAACAGGATTATACGGGGTTAGAACAGGAATATTCAGGATTAGAACAGGATTAATAAGGGTTAGAACAGGGTTAGAACAGGATTATACAGGGTTAGAACAGGATTATACAGGGTTAGAACAAGATTATACGGGGTTAGAACAGGGTTAGAACAGGATTATACAGGGTTAGAACAGGATTATACGGGGTTAGAACAGGGTTAGAACAGGATTAATAAGGGTTAGAACAGGAATATACAGGATTAGAACAGGATTAATAAGGGTTAGAACAGGATTAATAAGGGTTAGAACAGGGTTAGAACAGGATTATACAGGGTTAGAACAGGATTATACGGGGTTAGAACAGGGTTAGAACAGGATTATACAGGGTTAGAACAGGATTATACGGCGTTAGAACAGGGTTAGAACAGGATTATTCAGGGTTAGAACAGGATTAGAACAGTATTATACAGGGTTAGAACAGGATTAGAACAGGATTATACAGGGTTAGAACAGGATTATACATGGTTAGAACAGGATTATACAGGGTTAGAACAGGATTATACGGCGTTAGAACAGGGTTAGAACAGGATTATACAGGGTTAGAACAGGATTAGAACAGGATTATACAGGGTTAGAACAGGATTATACATGGTTAGAACAGGATTATACATGGTTAGAACAGGAATATACAGGATTAGAACAGGATTAAAACATGATTATACAGGGTTAGAACAGGATTATACAGGGTTAGAACAGGAATATACAGGATTAGAACAGGATTAGAACAGGGTTAGAACAGGATTATACAGGGTTAGAACAGGGTTAGAACAGGATTATACAGGGTTAGAACAGGATTATACAGGGTTAGAACAGGAATATACAGGATTAGAACAGGATTAGAACATGATTATACAGGGTTAGAACAGGATTATACAGGGTTAGAACAGGAATATACAGGATTAGAACAGGATTAGAACATGATTATACAGGGTTAGAACAGGATTATACAGCGTTAGAACAGGGTTAGAACATGATTATACAGGGTTAGAACAGGATTATACAGGGTTAGAACAGGAATATACAGGATTAGAACAGGGTTAGAACATGATTATACAGGGTTAGAACAGGATTATACAGGGTTAGAACAGGGTAAGACCATGATTATACAGGGTTAGAACAGGATTATACAGGGTTAGAACAGGATTATACAGGGTTAGAACAGGAATATACAGGATTAGAACAGGATTAGAATAGGATTATACAGGGTTAGAACAGGATTATACATGGTTAGAATAGGAGTATACAGGATTAGAACAGGATTATACAGGGTTAGAACAGGATTATACAGGGTTAGAACAGGATTATACATGGTAAAAATAGGATTATACAGGGTTAGAACAGGGTTAGAACAGGAATATACATGGTTAGAACAGGATTATACAGGGTTAGAACAGGATTATACATGGTTAGAATAGGATTATACAGGGTTAGAACAGGATTATACATGGTTAGAACAGGATTATACAGGGTTAGAACAGGATTATACAGGGTTAGAACAGGGTTAGAACAGGATTATACATGGTTAGAACAGGATTATACAGGGTTAGAACAGGATTATACAGGGTTAGAACAGGGTTAGAACAGGATTATACATGGTTAGAACAGGATTAATAAGGGTTAGAACAGGATTATACAGGGTTAGAACAGGGTTAGAACAGGATTACACATGGTTAGAACAGGATTATACAGGGTTAGAACAGGATTATACAGGGTTAGAACAGGGTTAGAACAGGATTATACATGGTTAGAACAGGATTATACAGGGTTAGAACAGGATTATACAGGGTTAGAACAGGGTTAGAACAGGATTATACATGGTTAGAACAGGATTATACAGGGTTAGAACAGGATTAGAACAGGATTAACAGGGTTAGAACAGGATTATACAGGGTTAGAACAGGGTTAGAACAGGATTTAATACAACGGGTTAGGAACAGGGATTATACAGGGTTAGAACAGGAATTATAGGTTAGAACAGGATATACAGGGTTAGAACAGGGAGACAGGATTATACAGGGTTAGAACAGGAACAGGGTTAGAACAGGATTAATAGGGTTAGAACAGGATTATACAGGGTTAGAACAGGATTAATAGGGTTAGAACAGGATTATACAGGGTTAGACAGGATTATACAGGTTAGAACAGGATTATACAGGGTTGAAGAAACATAGAAATTAATAGGGTTAGAACAGGATTATACAGGGTTAGAACAGGGTTAGAACAGGATTATACAGGGTTAGAACAGGATTATACAGGGTTAGAACAGAATTAATAGGGTTAGAACAGGATTATACAGGGTTAGAACAGGGTTAGAACAGGATTATACAGGGTTAGAACAGGGTTATACAGGGTTAGAACAGGATTAATAGGGTTAGAACAGAATTAACAGGATTAGAACAGGATTATACAGGGTTAGAACAGGATTATACAGGGTTAGAACAGGGTTGAACATGATTATACAGGATTAAACAGGATTATAACAGGATTAAAACAGGATTATACAGGTTAGAACAGGAATATACAGGATTAGAACAGGATTAGAACATGATTATACAGGGTTAGAACAGGATTATACAGGGTTAGAACAGAATTAACAGGATTAGAACAGGATTATACAGGGTTAGAACAGGGTTGGAATGATATACAGATTAAAACAGGATTTACAGGATTATACAGGATTAAACAGATATCAGGGTAGAATTATCAGGTTAAACAGGATTATACAGGGTTAGAACAGGATTATACGGGGTTAGAACAGGGTTAGAACAGGATTATACAGGGTAAGAACGGATTATACGGGGTTAGAACAGGGTTAGAACAGGATTATACAGGATAAGAACAGGATTAATAAGGGTTAGAACAGGAATATACAGGATTAGAACAGGATTAATAAGGGTTAGAACAGGATTATACAGGGTTAGAACAGAATTAATAGGGTTAGAACAGAATTAACAGGATTAGAACAGGATTAATAAGGGTTAGAACAGGGTTAGAACAGGATTATACAGGGTTAGAACAGGGTTGGAACATGATTATACAGGATTAAAACAGGATTATACAGGATTAAAACAGGATTATACAGGGTTAGAACAGGAACATACAGGATTAGAACAGGATTAGAACATGATTATACAGGGTTAGAACAGTATTATACAGGGTTAGAACAGGATTATACGGGGTTAGAACAGGATTATACAGGGTTAGAACAGGATTATACGGGTTAGAACAGGATTATACGGGGTTAGAACAGGGTTAGAACAGGATTATACAGGGTTAGAAACAGGGTTAGAACAGGATTATACAGGGTTAGAACAGGGTTGGAACATGATTATACAGGATTAAAACAGGATTATACAGGATTAAAACAGGGTTAGAACAGGATTATACAGGTTAGAACAGGGTTGGAACATGATTATACAGGATTAAAACAGGATTATACAGGATTAAAACAGGATTATACAGGGTTAGAACAGGAACATACAGGATTAGAACAGGATTAGAACATGATTATACAGGGTTAGAACAGGATTATACAGGGTTAGAACAGGATTATACGGGGTTAGAACAGGGTTAGAACAGGATTATACAGGGTTAGAACAGGATTATACGGGGTTAGAACAGGATTATACGGGTTAGAACAGGGTTAGAACAGGATTATACAGGGTTAGAACAGGATTATACGGGTTAGAACAGGAATATACAGGATTAGAACAGGGTTAGAACAGGATTATACAGGGTTAGAACAGGATTATACAGGATTAGAACAGGATTAATAAGGGTTGGAACAGGATTAATAAGGGTTAGAACAGGGTTAGAACAGGATTATACAGGGTTAGAACAGGATTATACGGGGTTAGAACAGGGTTAGAACAGGATTATACAGGGTTAGAACAGGATTAATCAGGGTTAGAACAGGGTTAGAACAGGATTATACAAGGTTAGAACAGGATTATACGGCGTTAGAACAGGGTTAGAACAGGATTATACAGGGTTAGAACAGGATTAGAACAGTATTATACAGGGTTAGAACAGGATTAGAACAGGATTATACAGGGTTAGAACAGGATTATACAGGGTTAGAACAGGATTATACGGCGTTAGAACAGGATTATACAGGGTTAGAACAGGATTAGAACAGGATTATACAGGGTTAGAACATGATTAAACATGGTTAGAACAGGAATATACAGGATTAGAACAGGATTAAAACATGATTATACAGGGTTAGAACAGGATTATACAGGGTTTGAACAGGAATATACAGGGTTAGAACAGGATTAGAACAGGATTATACAGGGTTAGAACAGGATTATACAGGGTTAGAACAGGATTACAGGATTAGAACGGATTATACAGGGTTAGAACAGGATTATACAGGTTAGAACAGGATTAACAGATTATACAGGGTTAGAACAGGATTACAGGATTAGAAACAGATTTAGAACAGGATTATACAGGTTAGAACAGGATTATACAGGGTTAGAGGATATACAGGTTAGAACAGGATTAGAATAGATTATACAGGGTTAGAACAGGATTATACAGGTTAGAATAGGAGTATACAGGGTTAGAACAGGGTTAGAACAGGATATACAGGTTAGAATAGGATTATACAGGGTTAGAACAGGATTATACATGGTTAAAAGGATTATACAGGGTTAGAACAGGGTTAGAACAGGATTATACAGGTTAGAACAGGATTATACAGGGTTAGAACAGGATATACAGGATTAGAACAGGATTAGAACAGGATTATACAGGGTTAGAACAGGATTATACAGGTTAGAACAGGATTATACGGTTAGAACAGGATTAGAACAGGATTATACGGGATAAGGGTTAGACAGGATTATACAGGGTTAGAACAGGATTATACAGGATAAGAACAGGATTAATAAGGGTTAGAACAGGATTAGAACAGGATTAATAAGGTTAGAACAGGATTAGAACAGGATTAAACAGGGTTAGAACAGGATTATACAGGGTTAGAACAGGATTATAAGGGTTAGAACAGGATTATACAGGGTTAGAACAGGATTATACAGGGTTAGAACAGGGTTAGAACAGGATTAATAAGGGTTAGAACAGGATTAGAACAGGATTAATAAGGGTTAGAACAGGATTAGAACAGGATTAATAAGGGTTAGAACAGGATTATACAGGGTTAGAACAGGATTATACAGGATAAGAACAGGATTATAGGGTTAGAATTTAGAACAGGATTATAAGGGTTAGAACAGGATTATACAGGTTAGAACAGGATTATACAGGTTAAGAACAGGATTATAGGGTTAGAACAGGTTAGAACAGGATTATACAGGGTTAGAACAGGATTATACGGGTTAGAACAGGGTTAGAACAGGATTATACAGGGTTAAGAAGGATTAGACAGTAATTATACAGGGTTAGAACAGGATTAGAACGATTATACAGGGTTAGAACAGGATTATACAGGTTAGAACAGGATTATACAGGGTTAGAACAGGATTATACTTAGAACAGGGTTAGAACAGGATTATAAGGGTTAGAACAGGATTAGAACAGGATTATAACAGGGTTAGAACAGATTATCAGGTTAGAACAGGATTATACAGGGTTAGAAAGGATATACAGGGATTAGAACAGGATTAGAACACTGATTATACAGGTTAGAACAGGATTATAACAGGGTTAGAACAGGAATATACAGGATTAGAACAGGATTGAACAGGGTTAGAACAGGATTATACAGGGTTAGAACAGGGTTAGAACATGATTATACAGGGTTAGAACAGGATATACAGGGTTAGAACAGGAATATACAGGATTAGAAAGGGTTAGAAATGATTAATACAGGGTTAGAACAGGATTATACAGGGTTAGAACAGGAATATACAGGATTAGAAACAGGTTAGAACAGGATTATACAGGGTTAGAACAGGATATACAGGAGTTAAAACAATGCTAGAACAGTTTGGAGGAAAACAACGTTCTTTATATTTGTATATACGGTATTTTATTTTTCTTTGTTTGTAACGCACGCGGAACAGCGCAGACTGTGACGAGAGGAAATTCTCGCACTCCTATTGGTCACTTAGGGAGCCAATCAGAGGTCGAGCAGCAGTGCTCTTGGTGTGTGAGTGTGTGTGGTTGCTCCTGTTAGCATGTGTGGTTGTGAGGGCAGAGTTCGGGATCCTGACAGATGAATAGTTGGAAATAAGGAGGTAAAAAAGGGCGACGCGGGCGAGTCTCGCGTGCAGGAAAAGCCGCAGAAAATCATGTTTCCTAAAGGAAAAGGCTCCGTCGTGCCATCCGATGGCCAGGCTCGGGAAAAGTAAGGCCTTTTCTCCTCCTATTCCGCCGAGGCGGCTTAAAGCTGTGTGTGTTTTTGTCTCGCTGCCTGTAGCCTATTGTTAGAGCTGCACACATGAAGCGCAGAGAAGCGCCGGAATCAGCCACAGTACCGCCGCCATTCTGCGCTTTATCGCCATTTTAACCTTTTATTCCCCTCCGTCTCTGGTTCCGCCTTCTTTTACTCTCTATTTACTCTTTATATTTCCTCGATGTATCATTTATTTACTCTTTTTATTTTTAGCGCATTTTTCTGAAATGGAGATGCATTAAAGTGGCGCGTGAGCGGAACTCGAGGCGGTGTTTCAGGTTCTGATGTTTGCTACAATGTAGCTGTGTGTGTGTTTGTGTGTGTGTGTGTGTGTGTAAGAGAGAGAGAGATAGATAGAGGTAAGAGCCTGGATTAACTGTATTACATATTATTACTGTCGTGTGTGTGTGTGTGTATATGTGTGTGTGTGTATGTATGTGTGTGTTTTGGGGATTGTTTAAATACTTGATTTATGAAAAAAAAAACTGATTTAAATAAACAATAAAAACGCTTTAATGTTAATGTGGATTTGAGTTTAATATCCGCTAATGAGTGCAAAGCCCCGCCCCCTAACAGCTCGTCACTGCTGTTTATTATCGTCATACTAATGATTGTGTGTGTGTGTGTGTGTGTGTGTGTGTGTGTCTTTTGCAGGCTGGCGCTATATGTTTACGAGTATTTGCTCCACATTGGTGCACAGAAGTCTGCTCAGACCTTCCTCTCAGAGGTGAGCTAGCTTTCTGATGTGTTTGTGTGTTAGGGGTGTGTGTGCGTGTTTGGAGGTGTGTGTGTGTGTGTGTGCGTGCGTGTTTGGGGGTATGTGTGTGCGTGCGTGTTTGGGGGGGTGCGTGCGTGTGTGTGTTGGGGGGGGGGGGGGGTGCGCGTGCGTGCGTGTTTGGGGTGTGTTAGTGGTGTGTGCATGTTAGGGGTGTGTGCGTGTTTGGGGTGTGGATTGAGGTGTGCGCGGGCGTGTTTGGGTGTGTGCGTGCGCGCATGTTTAGGGTGAGCTGTTTGGGGGGGGGTGGGTGTTAGGCGTGTGATGTGTGTGCATGTTAGGGGTGTTATTTTTGGGTGTGTATTAGGGGTGTGATGAGTGTGATGTTAGGGGTGTGATGTGTTAGGGGTGTGATGTTAGAGGTATGATGAGTGTGATGTGTTAGGGGTATGATGAGTGTGATGTTAGGGGTGTGATGAGTGTGATGTTAGGGGTGTGATGAATGTGATGTGTTAGGGGTGTGATGAGTAAGGGGTGTGATGAGTGTGATGTTAGGGGTGTGATGAGTGTGATGTGTTAGGGGTGTGATGTGTTAGGGGTGTGATGAGTGTGATGTTAGGGGTGTGATGAGTGTGATGTTAGGGGTGTGATGAGTGTGATGTGTTAGGGGTGTGATGAGTTAGGGGTGTGATGAGTGTGATGTTAGAGGTGTAATGAGTGTGATGTGTTAGGGGTGTGATGAGTGTGATGTGTTAGGGGTGTGATGTGTTAGGGGTGTGATGAGTTAGGGGTGTGATAAATGTGATGTTAGGGGTGTGATGAATGTGATGTGTTAGGGGTGTGATGAGTTAGGGGTGTGATGAGTTAGGGGTGTGATGAGTGTAATGTTAAGAGTGTGATGAGTGTGATGTTAGGGGTGTGATGTGTTAGGGGTGTGATGTGTTAGGGGTGTGATGGGTGTGATGTTGGGGGTGTGATGGGTGTGATGTTAGGGGTGTGATGAGTGTGATGTTAGGGGTGTGATGAGTGTGATGTGTTAGGTGTGTGATGGGTGTGATGTGTTAGGGGTGTGAGGGGTGTGATGGGTGTGATGAGTTAGGGGTGTGATGTGTTAGGGGTGTGATGAGTGTGATGTGTTAGGGGTGTGATGAGTGTGATGTGTTAGGGGTGTGATGAGTGTGATGTTGGGGGTGTGATGGGTGTGATGTTAGGGGTGTGATGAGTGTGATGTTGGGGGTGTGATGGGTGTGATGTTAGGGGTGTGATGAGTGTGATGTTAGGGGTGTGATGAGTGTGATGTTAGGGGTGTGATGAGTGTGATGTGTTAGGGGTGTGATGAGTTAGGGGTGTGATGGGTGTGATGAGTTAGGGGTGTGATGTGTTAGGGGTGTGATGAGTGTGATGTGTTAGGGGTGTGATGAGTGTGATGTGTTAGGGGTGTGATGTGTTAGGGGTGTGATGAGTGTGATGTTGGGGGTGTGATGAGTGTGATGTTAGGGGTGTGATGAGTGTGATGTTAGGGGTGTGATGAGTGTGATGAGTTAGGGGTGTGATGAGTGTGATGTGTTAGGGGTGTGATGAGTTAGGGGTGTGATGGGTGTGATGTGTTAGGGGTGTGATGTGTTAGGGGTGTGATGAGTGTGATGTTGGGGGTGTGATGGGTGTGATGTTAGGGGTGTGATGAGTGTGATGTTAGGGGTGTGATGAGTGTGATGTTAGGGGTGTGATGAGTGTGATGTTAGGGGTGTGATGAGTGTGATGTTAGGGGTGTGATGAGTGTGATGAGTTAGGGGTGTGATGAGTGTGATGTGTTAGGGGTGTGATGAGTGTGATGTTAAGGGTGTGATGAGTGTGATGTTAGGGGTGTGATGAGTGTGATGTGTTAGGGGTGTGATGTGTTAGGGGTGTGATGGGTGTGATGAGTTAGGGGTGTGATGGGTGTGATGAGTTAGGGGTGTGATGAGTTAGGGGTGTGATGAGTGTGATGTGTTAGGGGTGTGATGAGTTAGGGGTGTGATGAGTGTGATGTTAAGGGTGTGATGAGTGTGATGTTAGGGGTGTGATGAGTGTGATGTGTTAGGGGTGTGATGAGTGTGATGTGTTAGGGGTGTGATGGGTGTGATGTGTTAGGGGTGTGATGGGTGTGATGAGTTAGGGGTGTGATGGGTGTGATGTGTTAGGGGTGTGATGGGTGTGATGAGTTAGGGGTGTGATGGGTGTGATGAGTTAGGGGTGTGATGAGTTAGGGGTGTGATGTGTTAGGGGTGTGATGAGTGTGATGTGTTAGGGGTGTGATGGGTGTGATGTGTTAGGGGTGTGATGGGTGTGATGAGTTATGGGTGTGATGAGTTAGGGGTGTGATGTGTTAGGGGTGTGAGGAGTGTGATGTGTTAGGGGTGTGATGAGTGTGATGTGTTAGGGGTGTGATGAGTGTGATGTGTTAGGGGTGTGATGAGTGTGATGTGTTAGGGGTGTGATGGGTGTGATGAGTTAGGGGTGTGATGGGTGTGATGAGTTAGGGGTGTGATGGGTGTGATGAGTTAGGGGTGTGATGAGTGTGATGAGTTAGGGGTGTGATGAGTTAGGGGTGTGATGAGTGTGACGTGTTAGGGGTGTGATGTTAGGGGTGTGATCAGTGTGATGAGTTAGGGGTGTGATGAGTGTGATGAGTTAGGGGTGTGATGAGTTAGGGGTGTGATGAGTGTGATGTGTTAAGGGTGTGATGAGTGTGACGTGTTAGGGGTGTGATGAGTGTGACGTGTTAGGGGTGTGACGTGTTAGGGGTGTGATGAATGTGTGTGTTAGGGGTGTGATGAATGTGTGTGTGTGTGTGTGTGTGTTGTGTGTGTGTGTGTGTTAGGGGTGTGATAAGTGTGTGTTCTAAAGGTGTGGTGTCTGTGTGTTAGGGGTAAGTCATGTGTGTGTTAGGGTGTGATGAGTGCGTCTGTGTTTTAGAGGTGTGTATGTTATGGGTGATGAATGTGTGTGTTGGGGGTGTGATGAACGTGTGTGTTAGGGGTGTGATGTATGTTGGGGTTGTGATGAGTGTGTGTGTGTGTGCGTGTTGGGGGTGTGTGTGCGTGTTGGGGGTGTGTGTGCGTGTTGGGGGTGTGTGTGCGTGTTAGGGGTGTGTGTGCATGGGGTGTGTTGGATGTGTGATGTGTGTTGGGGGTGTGTGTGTGCATGTTAGGGTGTGTGTGTGTGTGTGTGTGCATGTTAGGGTGTGTGTGTGTGTGTGTGTGTATTGGGGGTGTGATGTGTGTGTGTGCGTGTTAGGGGGTGTGGGTGTGCGTGTTAGGGGGTGTGTGTGTATTAGGGGTGTGATGAACGTGAGTGTGTGTGTGTGTGTATTAGGGGTGTGATGAACGTGAGTGTGTGTGTGTGTGATGTTGGGAGTGTGATGTGTGTGTGTGTGTGTGTGTGTGTGTGTGTGTGTGTGTGTGTGTGTGTGTATTGGGGGTGTGATGTGTGTGTGTGCATGTTAGGGGGTGTGTGTGTGTGTATTGGGGGTGTGATGTGTGTGTGTGCATGTTAGGGGGTGGGTGTGGGTGTGTGTGTACGAGTTAGGGGGTGTGTGTGTGCGTGTTAGGGGGTGTGTGTGTTAGGGGTGTGATGAACGTGAGTGTGCGTGTGTGTGTGTGTGTATTAGGGGTGTGATGAACGTGAGTGTGCGTGTGCGTGTGTGTGTGTGTGTGTGTGTGTGTGTGTGTGTATTGGGGGTGTGATGTGTGTGTGTGTGCATGTTAGGGGGTGTGTGTGTGTGTATTGGGGGTGTGATGTGTGTGTGTGCATGTTAGGGGGTGGGTGTGGGTGTGTGTGTACGAGTTAGGGGGTGTGTGTGTGCGTGTTAGGGGGTGTGTGTGTATTAGGGGTGTGATGAACGTGAGTGTGCGTGTGTGTGTGTGTGTGTATTAGGAGTGTGATGAACGTGTGTGTGTGTGTGTGTGTGTATTAGGCGTGTGATGAACGTGTGTGTGTGTATTAGGGGTGTGATGAACGTGAGTGTGTGTGTGTGTGTGTATTAGGGGTGTGATGATTGTGAGTGTGTGTATTAGGGGTGTGATGAACGTGAGTGTGTGTTGGGGGTGTGATGAACGTGGGGGTGTGTTTGGGGTGTGATGAACGTGGGGGTGTGTTTGGGGTGTGATGAACGTGGGGGTGTGTTTGGGGTGTGATGAACGTGAGTGTGTGTTGGGGGTGTGATGAACGTGAGTGTGTGTTGGGGGTGTGATGAACGTGGGGGTGTGTTGGGGGTGTGATGAACGTGGGGGTGTGTTGGGGGTGTGATGAACTTGGGGGTGTGATGAACGTGAGTGTGTGTTGGGGGTGTGATGAACGTGGGGGTGTGATGAACGTGAGTGTGTGTTGGGGGTGTGTGTATGTGGTTTAACCCTGTCTTGCGATGTGTAATGTTCAGATTCGATGGGAGAAGAACATCACTTTAGGAGATCCTCCTGGGTTCCTGCACTCCTGGTGGTGGTGAGTGTTTGTGTGTGTGTGTGAGAGTATGTTGGTTATTAAACTGCTTGTGTTGGTGTGGACTTTGGTTTTGTACTATGGTGTGTGTGTGTGTGTGTGCGCGTGTGTGTGTGTGCGCGTGTGTGTGTGTGCGCGTGTGTGTGTGTGTGTGTGTGCGCGTGTGTGTGTGCGCGTGTGTGTGTGCGCGCGTGTGTGTGTGCGCGCGTGTGTGTGTGCGCGCGTGTGTGTGTGCGCGCGTGTGTGTGCGCGCGTGTGTGTGCGCGCGTGTGTGTGTGCGCGTGTGTGTGTGTGTGTTTCTCCTGCAGTGTGTTCTGGGATCTGTATTGTGCCGCTCCGGAGCGAAGAGACTCGTGTGAACATTCGAGTGAAGCGAAGGCTTTTCATGACTACGTAAGTATGAACAATTAATTTCCTACGAAACAGCACTGCACACTTTTACAGACTTCCACACAGTTCCACGTGGATGTGCTTTTTGTATCCCTGAGCAAATGGAAGCTGATTAGCACATGATCGCTAACTGCAGCAGCATGTCAGATGTTCAGCCATGCAGTTTGTTTGGTCTCTCCATCATTGTAGTGAACTCGAATACAGAGTTTTTTCTTTTATTTTCAAAGTTAAATATACTTTAGTTTACTGATTAAGATAAATGCTGGGATTTAAAACTCCGATGATGAAATCTGTCAAAAAAGAATTCAGAAAATAGAGATCATCTCCTGTAAATAATTCTGTATAGAGACTTTATTTATTTATTATTATATATATTTTTTTATACACCTGCTTTTTGAGAGTTTACATTTAAAGCTTTGGTCAGATGTGATGTCACACAGCAGGAGGTGCTGAGATTCACTCTGTAAAAAACAGTGTGTGAGGGAAGGCATGTGCAGGTAATCAGTTATATAGTGTGTGTGTGTGTGTGTGTGCGTTCTGTTTCACTGTAGTGTGTTACTCGGGGGGTTTATTGTCTTTTTGTCTTCAATTGATATAATTGAAAGGTTAACGTTTTGTTTCTTTCAAGCAGAAGTAAAGTATTCAATGATCTGTTGGCTAGTGAGTTTGTGTGAGAGTGAGGGAGTGCATGAGCGTGTTAGAACGACCCTAGAGTATGAGTGTGTGTGAGAGAGAGAGAGCAAGGGAGTGTGACTGTGAGCGAGTGGGAGAGTGCGTGTGTGAGAGAAAACGTGTGTGAGCGTGGGAGGGAGAGTGAGCGTGGGAGGGAGAGTGAGCGTGGGAGGGAGAGCGTGCGTGAGCGTGGGAGGGAGAGCGTGCGTGAGCGTGGGAGGGAGAGCGTGCGTGAGCGTGGGAGGGAGCGTGAGCGTGGGAGGGAGAGCGAGCGTGAGCGTGGGAGGGAGAGCGAGCGTGAGCGTGGGAGGGAGAGCGAGAGCGTGGGAGGGAGAGCGTGAGCGTGGGAGGGAGAGCGTGCGTGCGCGAACGTGGGAGGTAGAGCGTGCGTGAGAGGGAGAGCGAGCGTGGGAGGGAGAGCGTGTGTGGGAGGGAGAGCGTGCGGGAGCGTGGGAGGGAGAGCGAACGTGGGAGGTAGAGCGTGCATGAGCGTGGGAGGGAGAGCGAGCGTGGGAGGGGAGTGAGCGTGGGAGGGAGTGAGAGCGCGAGCGTGGGAGGGAGAGCGTGCGTGGGAGGGAGAGCGTGCGTGAGCGTGGGAGGGGAGTGAGCGTGGGAGGGAGAGCGTGCGTGAGCGTGGGAGGGAGAGCGTGCGTGAGCGTGGGAGGGAGAGCGTGCGTGAGCGTGGGAGGGAGAGCGCGAGCGTGGGAGGGAGAGCGTGCGAGCGTGGGAGGGATAGCATGAGTGAACGAGCGTGTGGGAGGGAGAGCGTGGGTGAACGAGCGTGTGGGTGCGCGAGCGTGGGTGAACGAGCGTGTGGGTGCGCGAGCGTGGGTGAACGAGCGTGTGGGAGGGAGAGCGTGGGTGAACGAGCGTGTGGGAGGGAGAGCGTGGGTGAACGAGCGTGTGGGTGCGCGAGCGTGGGTGAACGAGCGTGTGGGAGGGAGAGCGTGGGTGCGCGAGCGTGTGGGAGGGAGAGCGTGGGTGCGCGAGCGTGGGTGAACGAGCGTGGGGAGGGAGAGCGTGGGTGCGCGAGCGTGTGGGAGGGAGAGCGTGGGTGCGCGAGCGTGGGTGAACGAGCGTGTGGGAGGGAGAGCGTGGGTGCGCGAGCGTGTGGGAGGGAGAGCGTGGGTGCGCGAGCGTGGGTGAACGAGCGTGTGGGAGGGAGAGCGTGGGTGCGCGAGCGTGTGGGAGGGAGAGCGTGGGTGCGCGAGCGTGGGTGAACGAGCGTGGGGAGGGAGAGCGTGGGTGCGCGAGCGTGGGTGAGCGAGCGTGGGAGGGAGAGCGTGGGTGCGTGAGCGTGGGTGTGTGCGAACTAGTTTGTGAGTAAAAGATGACCAGAATATTAAATAATTTCGTTTCGGTTTTCATCATTCTTCTGCTGGAATGCTGGATCTCCTCCACATCAGCACAGCGTCTGGAAGTTCTTCAGGAAGTCTATAAAACAAGGGGATGAACTTAAATGTTTTATGTAAATGAGATTGATTTGTCTTCAAGATATGTGGAGCAGATTTACCTCCAGCGTGCTAACATCTGACCTGCGTCTGATCCCTGACTCGGGTCTCAGACTCGGAACTCAAGTCACAAGGCTGGTTTTAATTACAGATTGAACAGGGTGTAGGTTTGTGGGCTGCTTACACTGAATTGTTTTACTCTGATAATTTGATCTTTATGTGAATTAGATGAGTATTAGAGTATTTCAATACCCATCTACCCAAGGGGAAGCTCAGTGTTGAAGGCTCTGGGTTACTGATCAGTAGGTCGGAAATCCAAGCCCTGGTATCACCAAGCTGCCTTAACCCTCTGTGTTCCAGGGGCGCTGTACCATGGCTGACCCTGCGTTAGGACCCCAGTTTCCTAACAAGTTTCAATACGTAAAGAAAAGAATTTCACTGCATTGTAATGTATATGTGACAAATAAAGGCTCTTCCATTCGTACGCTCAGAGTGAAGATAGAATCACTGAAGTCATGTTCCATGTGCAATGATGGTGACGAGACCAAACCTCTCTGAGATATTCATCATCCCTTAGCCTGATTGAGGTGGAGTTTGTAAAGGGCAATGGACTCTGTGGGGGGGCATTGGGGGCGGTAAGCGGTTAGGGGAGGTGTAAGAGGGTATGGGGGTGTATAGGGATGGTGAGGTCAGCACAGTACTTTGGGGGTTGAGGGGTTGATTTTATTTAGCAGATCAGAATAGACTCTGTGTCTCACTCGGCTCGGCTTTTGTTTTGCCTGTGTCTTGTGTTTAGACTTGGCTGTTTACTTGGGAAGAAAGGGGTGGGGGTGGGGTGAGTTTGAGGTATGAGGGGGTGTTGGGGGAAGGGGAAACTGTTGGCTCTTTAAAGCAAAACATGTTACCTTCAGGCTTTTCCCCCCTGGGAGAGGCCTTTCTGGGGAAGCAGTGGGCGGGGCAAAATGTGATTGATGGCTGTCAGGAAGCCATCGAAAAGCAGATGCAGAGTGAAGACACACACTTACTGCTACTGTGTGTGTGTGTGTGTGTGTGTTGTGTGTGTGTGTGTGTGTGTGTGTGTGTGTGTGTGGTGTGTGTGTGTGTGTGTGTGTGTGTGTGTGTGTGTGTGTGTGTGTGTGTGGTTTTATCAGCTGTTTAACTGTTAAAGCCAAGATTTGTATTAAATCAAAAATCAGGATTTGTGTGAATGAACACAGACAATTTAAACTGTGTTTGTGTTTAACGTCACGCTTCTTCTTTTGGCTTCTCCCATTAGGGGTCTCCACAGCGGATCATCATCCGTCTCCATACCCCTCTGCCTCTACATCTGCCTCTTTCACACCAACTACCTGCATGTCTTCTCTCACCACATCCATAAACCTCCTCCTTGGTCTTCCTCTTTTCCTCCTTCCTGGTGTCTCCATCCTCAGCATTCTCCTACTGATATACCCCATGTCCCTCCTCTGCACATGTCCAAACCATCTCAATCACACCTCCCTCACCTTGTCTCCAAAATGTCCTACATATAAACTTTCCCTTTCACTCTCACAGATACTCTTCTATCACAAATCACTCCTGCTATCACTCTTCTCCACCCACTCCACCCTGCTTGCACTCTTTTCTTCACTTCTCTAACACACTCTTCATTACTTTGCACTGTTGACCCCAGGTACCTGAACTCCTCCACCTTCTCCACCTCTTCTCCCTGCAACCGCACCTCTCCACTGCCCTCCCTCTTATTCACACACATGTACTCTGTCTTACTCTTACTGACTTTCATTCCCCTTCTCTCCAGCGTGTACCTCCACCTCTCCAGGATCTTCTCCTCCTGCTCACTACTCTCACCACAAATCACAATATCATCCACAAACATCATAGTCCACGGAGTCTCCTGTATGACCTCATCCTTTAACCTGTCCATCACTACTGCAAACAGGAAAGGGCTCAGAGTCGATCCTTGATGCAGTCCAACCTCCACCTTGAACCAGTCTGTTGTCCTACTGCACACTTCACTGCTGTCACACTGTCCTCATACATGTCCTGCACCACCCTCACATACTTCTGACACACCAGACTTCCTCATACAATACCACAACTCCTCTCTCCACCCTGTCGTACGCTTTCTCTAAATCCACAAACACACAATGCAGCTCCTTCTGACCTTCTCTATACTTCTCCATCAACATTCCCAAAAGAAATAAGGCATCTGTGGTGCTCTTCCTCGGCATAAAACCATACTGCTGCTCACACATGGTCACCTCTTCTCTCAGCCTGGCTTCCACTACTTTTTCCCATAACACACTCCTTCTCCATTCCTTAGGCATCTTCTCACCTTCCAAAATCTTGTTAAACAATTTTGTTAAAAACTTCACTGCATCTTTCCTAAACATCTTCATGCTTCTATCGGTATGTCGTCTGGTCCAACCGACTTTTCACTCTTTATCCTCTCAATCTCTGCTCTCACTTCCTCCTTCCTAATCCTATCCACTTCCTGCTTCACATCTCCACACCATAAAAATTCTCTATCTCTTATTTTCCTCATTCATCAGCTGCTCAACACACTCTCCTCCACCTTCTCAACACACTCTCCTCCACCTTCTCAACACACTCTCCTCCACCTTCTCAACACACTCTCCTCACTAGTCAACACATTTCCCTCTCCATCCTTTATTGCTCTCACTTGCAGCACATCCTTTCCAGCTCGGTTCCTCTGCCTGGCCAATCAGTACAAATTCTTTTCTCCTTTCTTAGTGTCCAACCTCTCATACAGCTCCTCATCTGCCTTTTCCTTGGCTTTCGCCACATCCCTCTTCACCTGCTGCTGCATCTCCTTGTATTCCTGCCTACTTTTCTCATCTCTCTGTCGATCCCAGTTCTGTTTCTCCAACCTCTTTCTCCTTCTGCTCTTCTGCACTTCCTCATTCCACCACGTCTCTTTGTCTTCCTTTCTATTTCCAGGTGTCACACCAAGTACCTTTCTATCTGTCTCCCTCATCACTTCTGCAGTAGTTCCCCAATCATCCAACACCTCTTCACCACCACTGAGCTCCTGTCTGACCTCTTCCCTGAATCTCACACTACAGTCTTCCTCCTTCAGCTTCCACCATCTTATTCTTCTTTCAGTCCTCACTCTCCTCCTCACAGCCAACCTCAACCATGAGTAACAATTAATCCTCAAGTTAATAATCAAGTTGGCTAAAATTTAAATGAATTAAATCGCGTGTATGTGTTTGCAGAGTGCTGCTGCAGCGCCGAGCCCTGTGATGGGGAACATGCCCCCTGGAGATGGAATGCCTGGTGGTCCAATGCCCCCCGGATTTTTTCAGGTATTTAACACTATTACATAGTAATATAATACATATAATACACAGCATTTCACAATAGAGCATATCTACTGTGTAAACCAGGGGTGTCCAAACGTTTTATCCTGAGGGCGACATACAGAAAACTATATGAAGGACTGGGCCTCTCACTAGACGTGAGGTACTGCCTCACTTTGAATGCACTAATATTGTTAAAATAAATCAAATGCAGGTAAATTGTTTGATAGTTGAGCATGTTTAAAGAAAAAAGTCTCTATCACAGTCTCCATTAGTAGATTTTCATTTTATTTTTTACTGAATGGTGGGCAGGTCATTCTCTCAGCCTCACATTGGTTCTTACGATGGCACAGAAATAAATGAATCTGCAGGGTTAGCAAGCTAGCAGTCTTTTGCTTCACCTTCTCTTCCTGCTCGATGCTAGTGTAGGACGTGAAGGTCTGATGTTTCGTTTAGTTATGTTGTCATACATTGTACTTGTTCATTACTGCAAACGTTTTATTGCAAATCCAACACACACACATTTCCCCTTGGTTTCTATGAAAAAATATTAATTTTTTCCACTGAGTCTGTAATTTTCTGCACTCACTTGCGATCTTGCGTCCCTTTGGTTCCACCATTTCTGTTGACCTTGAGCAAATGTTTTCTTTGATTGCTTGCTTTGTGGAGACACTGCCTTGTTTAAGACAGTAGCTCTATCTAGTGTTTCTTGGATGATATTTCTTTATCACCCAAATGAGGAGGTTGTTCTGCTTTTGAGTCTGGTTCCTCTCAAAGTTTCTACCTCATAACATCTAAGGGAGTTTTTCCTTTACCACAGTTTCCATGGTGCTCATCAGGGATAAACACACATCATTCACTTTAACTCTTAATTTATGTAAAGCTGCTTTGAGACAATTTCTGTTGTGAAAAGCGCAATAGAAATAAGCTTGACTTGTGTTGAAACTCAGAAGTACAATACATTTAAGGGTAAATATTATGTGAGCCATAGACCATTTATATTTATAGACTTTGATACACGGCAATTAAAAATGGATGTCGGGCCACAGTTTAGACAACCCTGGTGTAAACTGGGGAAATGTAAAGTTTTAAGGGGGAAAAAAAGGTCATTTTGGCTGAAAAAGCTCATTTAAAATGCACTGAGGCCAAGTGAAAAACTTTTCTATGGTCAGGTTTAATTGAAATTTAAAATTTCTTTTGGAAACCATGAATCCCTCTCCTCTTTAGTCTGGACCATCCGGCTGATCAACAGCACTCAGTTAAAAAGACTGCATTTCTGATGGTATGGTGAGCATTAGTGTCTATGGAACTTTCCCATCTGGAAAGGCTCCATCAATGCTGAAGGGTATATACAGGTTTTATAGCGACCTATGCTTCCTTCCAGAAGATGTCTAAACTGTGTACTGCATCAAAAGCATGGCTTTGTAGAAGAAGAGTCCAGGTGCTGAACTGCTTTTAGTCCAGAACTTTCACCAACTTAAGATTTTTGGTAGATAATGAAATGAAAAATACGAATGGAAAAACATTTCCCAACCAAAACTCCAACTGGTTTCTTCCTCTCCAGATGTTTAATGGACTATTGGTAAAAGAAGTGTGGATGTTGCATAGTGGGGAATATGGCCCTGTCCCAACCTTTTTTTAAACATGTTGCAGCAATAAATTTTTCAAAATGACTACCCTTAAAATTTACATTTTCTCTGTTTCAACGTATGTTTTCTGTTTTATTGCAAATAAAAATGTAGCACGTTTTGTTCTTGGCCAGTTCCTACCCAGCAAAAACCTCACCACTATCAGACCCTAACCAACAGGGAGAACAGGGAATTTTCAGTTTTCTTTGGGACTTCATTTTATTTTTACAAATAGAACCAGTTAAATCAAATGAAGGCAGTTGTTGTGGAGATGTGTTGGAGGTGGTGCTGATAGAGGTTTGTGAGGGGTGCATGTGTTTTTCTTCCCATATTCATTGTAAATGAACTTTATTTGATAATAGCTGTGTGTTAAATATGATTTCTTCTTTGTCCTCCTATTATTATCATTATTATTATGATGATGATGATGATGATGAACTGGTTATTATCTGTAAATGTAGATGAAGCTTATTAAAATTCCTTGAATCCTTCCCATACCTGTAAAGCTCTATCCAAAGTAAACTAATGCTTCTTTAAGCACAAGTATTATGCTGCAGGTTTATCCGGTGAAAGTGGCGAAGTCTCTATAATTTATAGAGGTTAAGATGTAAAATAATTTTATTTTGCATGATAAATTGGATACATTGGGATTTACTGATGCAGTGTCTGTCATAATGATGTTGAATGTTAGTGTTATTACTGTATTATAACTATTGCATGATAGTGTGTTTGTTAAAATCAGTTCTGGGTGTCTTATTGCTTTAATGTGTAAGTTTTCACTGCTTAAGTGGGTTTGGCTGAGCTCCTGTTGCTTCCTGGTTTTCTTTTCACTGCCTGCCTAAATTGCCTAATACCCCACCATCGACATCTCCCTATGCCTGTCTCTGTCTCTCAGGGCCCCCCCGGCTCGCAGTCCTCTCCTCACGCTCAGCCTCCTAACAGCATGATGGGACCTCATGGCCAGGTAGCTCCTCCCTGCAAACACTTCCTCTTCCCTCTAGTCTCTTTATGCAAACATGCACCCCCTCTCGCTCACTCCCTCACACTCACAGTTTTCTGAAAGAAGAGTGTTTGATCCTCCACATACTTTAAACACAATGATGCTTTCAGGAGGTTTAAGCTGAAATTTGTTCTGTGTCCTGTTAAAGAACCTGTTGAATTCTGTATTGTTTTGCTCTAGCCATTCATGTCTCCCCGTTTTGGTGGAGGACCGAGACCCCCGATCCGAATGGGCAACCAGGTGAGTTTATTAATCTTCACGAATTTATTACAGACCTAATATATAAATATATTAAATATTGTTGGTTGTTTTTGTTTGTTTTTTTTACAAATGTTGTGTACCAGGTGACACACCTGAACATTATCTTACCGTTACTCACCATATTAGAATATGATCATGGTGTGAATCCCTGTGCCACATTATTCATAATTTCAGTTCAAGTGCTTTCAGTTTCTGACCTTTTCCCTTTATTGTTTACCAATTAAAAATGATGAATGATGTTGTTCATCATTCAGCCTCCAGGTGGTGTTCCTGCAGCTCAGCCTATGCTTCCTAACATGGACCCCCGCCTTCAGGGTGAGCATGTTATTATATATATATATATATCTATATCTATATCTATATATATATATATATATATATTACACACACACACACACACACACACACACAGTAATATAAAAAAAAAAACATAAAAATGTTTTATTGTTGAATTTTAGGGCCGATGCAAAGGATGAATGTTCCCAGAGGAATGGGACCAATGGGTCCCGGACCCCAGGTAACATCACTACAGCTTTTTCAAGCCCAGTCTTTTTTTCCTTCACTCATCTTCTGCCAGTATCTCCCGAAATAATATGCCAGAAACATCATCACAGAATCCACTTCATTGTCAGTGCACTGTGGACATGTCATTAACCATACACTCTCCATTCTGTAGGCTTCTGCTGGTATTATTTAAGGAATCTGTTGTGTTTTTGAGCAAACTGAGAATAAGGGCTGCAACTAAGGATTATTTGATGATCGATTAATTAGACGATTATTATTTTTCAACTAATCTGATATCAAATAAAAATAACTTATAAGCTGTTTGCTTATTATAACCAATATAAAAAATTCTAATTCAGGGTATTTTTGTATAAAGTGCTGCTGGTTGAGGAGTGAATGGAGGATTTCTCGCTCATTTTGGGTTGTTTCTGTAAAAAAAAAAAAAAAAATTGAGTATACAAGGTGTAATTATTGTGCAAATCAACATTTGTATTGTTTTTGATAAAAAATGCTGATGAAAAGTTGACAACCATGCTTAAAAATAAATTTTTATTTTAGTTAAGATATAAGCATCTAGAATATAATTAATTTTGTATAATAACTAAATGATATATTCATAATTGAAATATTAACTGTACATTAAACTACATCATTTCCACATGATGAGGATACACTGTTTTTTTCTTTCTGTGCTGATGTTTCGCCTTCATCTGCGAAACCAGGTTTTTTTCCTCTGCTGCCGTTTCACCCTGTACTCTCCACCATTTCACAAGCGGCTGTGTATCTTACCTTTACACTAACCAGTAACCTGAGAAGCCCAACTCATCAATAATGGCAATAGTTGACCATGAATTTCATTTTTGATTTTATCGATTAGTTGTTGCAGCCCTACTGAGAATGTTAAGTGCACTGTTCACTTTCTGCTCAGTATATCTTTAAAATGTGGTGTAAATTGTTCCTGCAGAATTTCGGGGGTGGGATGAGACCTCCACACAACTCCATTGGTCCAGGAATGCCAGGAGTCGCTATGTAAGGAAACTGGATTTTGTCCATCAGCCTCCTCCTGGTTTAACATCTTGGCTTACTAAATGTTATAAATCATAGCGATACGTTCTCATGTTCACGCTTTGTGTTTCAGGGGTCCGGGGAACGGAAGGCCACCCTGGCCAAATCCCAATGCTAATAACGTGAGTCCACTTCCTATCTCACTTCAATACTTGGGACGCATTTTTAATATCAGTATAAAACATGTTTATCAAGTCATTTTTGTGAGATCAGTACCTCAATTCCAATAGGGTTTATGATGTTCTTCCTGTGTACAGCTGGAACTTTTTACAACAAATCTGATCAAAATCACTTCTTCAAACACTGAATATTTTAGTTTGAGTATGTTTAATTGATAGATGGAATGATTGATTAGGTAGATAGGTGGTTAGACAGACAGACAGACAGATAACTAGATGTCTATAGATTTTTACAAGTGCTTTCCAAATAAAAGGGGATGAAAGAGCAGTGACGTGTGAAGACAGTGTTCTTTAATTAAGGTGCTGATTAATATGCAATTAGTTTTTATATACACTGTAATATGTGGTGTGTGTGTGTGTGTGTGTGTGTGTGTGTGTGTGTGTGTGTGTGTGTGTGTGTGTGTGTGTGTGTGTATATACAATGTAATCTTTAGTGTGTACATACACTGTAATATTTAGTGTGCATGTATATTTATATTGCATAATATATAGTATGTTTATACAGAGTAATATGTGAAGGCCTGCCCTGAGTTCTTGTGTGGGAATTCTCTTTGGCATATCCCTGTTGGAATTTGGTCATTGCAAGTTATAACCAATAAGTGTGTGTGTGTGTGTGTGTGTGTGTGTGTGTGTGTGTGTGTGTGTGTGTGTGTGTGTGTGTGTGTGTGTGTGTGTGTGTGTGTGTGTGTGTGTGTGTGTGTGTGTGTGTGTGTTTCAGATGCCGTACTCCTCACCGTCTCCTGGTGCTTATGGGGTAAGTAAAGCTCTGTTTCCCCTTTGTTAGTGTTGCACACATCACTCAGGATTTACCTCTGGTCATAAAGCAGAAAGGTCGCTGTAGTGTTTGTTATGGATTTGCGATGGTATTTAAATAAACTTTATAAGAAAACTGCCTCGTTAACCCTATTTAATCATGTTCAGTATATCATTGAATCTATTTGTATCTAGTTTTATGAACAATTTATTTTAGCTTTATTTGTTCAGGAGAGGGATGTGCTGCAGAAGAACTGGAACTTTATGCTGTTTTTTTGTAGGGTCCTCAGGGAGGCGGACCCCCAGGAACCCCTGGAATTGTTCCAAGTCCTGCAGGTGATGAACCACTTCTGAACACTAATTAGCTAGCAACAGCAATAGTATTACTAACCAGTAATATCTCTGTCTTTCAGACTCCAACAATTCAAGTGAAAACCTGTACACTATGATGAACTCAGGTGGAGGAGGGAGAACCAATGTAAGGACAGAAACTAGTATTATTGACTCAAAATCCAATGTAATTCTAATCAAATGATTTTTGTATTGATCACTTTATATACTTGACTGTTAAATATCCATCTACATCCACTAGCTTAATGTGTGCCCTGCCATTGTGTAGTTTCCCATAGGTCCAGGCTCAGAGGGCCCTCTAGGAGCGATGGCTGGAATGGACCCCATGCATATGAATGGAGGTAAAATCACTTCTCTTTAAAGTTTACAATGATAATTTTAACACGGTCCACTAAAATGAAGTTTTTATTTACTACTTTAGGTTCTGGAGATTTGGATGGACTCCCGAAGGTGACTTTTTTATTTATTATAATTATATTAAAATAAATAACTTTACATCTCTGACTGAAAAATATAATTTATACATATTTATGCTTATACATGCAATTTGTCATTATCACATGCATTGTCTTAATCACTGACTATGAAATGGTTATTTTCAGTCATTTTATATATATATATATATATATTTATTATTATTATTATTATTTATTGTGTTCTGAACAATAACCATCACCTGAATTTCATCAAACTTTCTGTACAGAATTCACCCAATAACATGAGCAACATGAGCAACAACCTGGGAACCCCAAGAGACGATGACACTGGAGGCAGTTACCTTCACTCCTTCCAGAATGAGAACGTGAGTGTCACCTGCCTCACCCTCAGTCTGATTATACATCACTTCTTTCTGCTTAAAATCAGACTGCTGAAAACTTGTGATGGTCAGATGGAAGTCAGTTGTGATATTTCTCTAAATCAATTCATAAACCCTGGATGTTTCAGCCAATAGAAAACAGGGCAGGGTTCCCACAGGTCATGGAATTTCTGGAATATCATGACATTTTAAAAGGTCTATTCCAGACATTAAAAATCACGGAATTTTATATATTTTTTGTCCAAATCATAGAATATCAGGGATTTTTGTTTGTCACAGGAATCCTACACGCGTTTTGCCTATTGTTCTGGTTAGGCTATTTTTCAGCGTTATATTATTTCCTTCCTGCTCATCAAATGCAATCACCAGGCTGTAGCTGTTAACTGAAGCAAACATGCCAGGAAAATGTCAATTTTAAGAGCTTTGGCTATGAAATGACCACTTCAAAGACGGTGTTAAAAGTAGATGACAGAAAAGCCAAATGTAAAATTTGTAAAACTTCTATTGAGCTATCAAATATGGGAGCGGGAGCACAGCCTCCCCATACAGCAGGCAGCTGATGAAGCCGCTCGCACCTCCTGCAGTGACAGTAGTGTGACACAGTGGGGTCTCGCTAAACACCAGCAAAGACCCTGGAGGCTGTAATCTTGTTGTGCCTGAAGTTTACTGAGTCCCAGTGGTCATACAGGTCCTCAGAACAAAGTGCTATGTATCTAATACATTAGCTATTTAGTTATAATTAAAATGATTTTTAAAATGTAGCCTATGCTACGTAGCATAAGTGATCGTTGAAAGAATTTGATCAATGTTGTAGGCTAATTGAAAGTTTTGACAAGGGCCTTGCTAATGGACGGATTTAAAACACGGTCTGTGGCTGTTTTTTTTTTTTGCTCCGCACAACAGCACGTTTTTCCGTTTATTATAGCTGATGGAAATTCAGCTTTTTAAGCAGTGAAAGTCGGGAAAAGTCAGGGTATTTGACGTTTGGTCAGAGTGGGAATGCTGACTGTGGGAGGGGCTAAGCACACTTCCTGATGATGAAATAGCACTCACTTCAAAAGTGTTCAGTGTTTCTATCAGTTTTGCTGTCTTTAAGAGTGTGATTAATCAATGTTTCTGTCCATCTCTCTGTTTCTCTCCACAGCAATACTCTCCCTCCATGACCATGAGTGTGTGATGTGTGATCTTTTGGAAGCCTTTTAGTTGGCCATCCATTACAGAGACATGGAGAAAGATGTACAGGATTTTCTGGCCATTCAACTGCCTCTGCTTCACCTGATCTCCCGCAATATCACAGTCATTTATTTCTTTTTATGATAACTCCCCATCCCCACCACCCCGACCTAATCATGTGACACGAACCAGCGGGGGCCATCCTTATTTTAATTCAGTCATTTTCTCCTGCAAAGCCAACTTTGTTTTAAAAAAAAAAAAGGAAAAAAAAAAGGAGCATCATTCATGGTCCACTGGATGTGTAGCCGCTAAAACCTCAGAGGAACAGCATCATGTCCACCTTCATCTTCAGCATGGTTTACGTGTTCCACACTGACACTGAACTCTTCATATGTGGCCTTGATCTCTGCCTGCATTTTGTTGACTTTTCCTCTGTTTTTTTCTTTCGGCACATCATGATGAGAGTCTTCAGCCTCTCCTCAGTGTGAAGCTCAACATTCTACTAATTTACACATTTTCGTTTCAATTTTTTCTTTAAATATTTCACATCACTGCTTTTGAAGACTAACTGTGCTGACTGCTCCCACAGCAGGGAGTTTTTTCCTGCACTGATCCCCTTTTACATCAGCTGCTGTCTCCAACCTTTTCCACAACTCTGAGTAATAAATAATCCACCATCTGATCGGAGACAAACGCAAACTACCTATGAGTGAAAGACTCTGAGAAAAGTCCAAGTTTTTGCCTCTCTGTCTGTTCCACTGATGTGTTCGGTCATTGTAGCATCGATTCGTTGTAATGCTGAATTTGTGATGTACCCATAGTATTTTTGGTTTTTATTTTTTTAATCACTACCATGTGCCTCAGTTGTTTTATTTTGATATTTGGGTCTGCTAAAGGTTCCAAAAGGCCTGTTGTAGCTTCACTCCTGCCGAAGGTGCTCGCGTGAAACAGCCCCACTCGTGACTTTTCATATTTTGCAGATTTTTGTTATGCTTTGTCAGAGGGGCATTTGTCAGACTCACTCATAGTACAGATAGAATCGTAAGTTATTCTATTTATACGAAACCTTTGGTAATGCTTCATTTAGAAAGTTGTTTTAAACTGCTTTTGTTAGCTTGTACATCATACTTCAGGCAAAATGCTTGTTTATATATTGACAACTAAATTATTTGGCTCCTTTGTGTGTGTCTTGGTCTTGTGTTTTCATGAATTTGTGTATTTTTATCAGCACAGGCCTTCTATCAAATCAGATTATTTGCTTGTACACCTTTTCCATGGGCATTTTATCTTCTCTGCACACTTCAGATAGAGCCTTTTAATTCTCTTTCCTGGGAGACAGTTCAGTAAAAGCTAATGTGGTAGAGTGAATTAATGGCTTTAATCTTTCAGTGCTATTTAAAAGAACCCATTTTGCATATGAGCTGCAAGTACAGGTCAGATCAGGGTTCATATTGTGATAATAAACATGAACATTGACACATGCCTTTAATTGGAAAGGTCATTGGCTTAATTTTGTATGTGTGTAATTAGAACATCTGTAGCTGTTTTGTGTATGTGTTGCTTATAACCTCAACAACCAACAGTAGGGGGTCTTCAGAGGATAAAATATAGCAAATTTAATGAAATGTTTATTCACAATAAATTCAGTACTTTTAACAGGAGACATTCAAGCAGCTTTTTACATTTTAAAAGTGGAGGAGGAGAATCTCTGACAACGAAGAAATCTCGAGAGGATTCAGACTGTATTGAACCCCGAATTATTCCAGTGGCAAATGGTTTATGTCGCTGGAATCCATCATAAACTTATAAAATATCTATGCTTCTACAATGTCCATGTGGAGCCATGCATCCAAGTAGGAGTATCAAGATTACAGTGATCTTTCATCAGACAGCAGGAACACACCCAGCTCGAGAGAGAGAGAGAGAGGGAGCAGGTTGGGTTCCTCTTCCCTACACACACACACTTTACTGTCAGTGCATTCCTCTGCACAAACAGAAAGAAGAAGGAATGACTGAGGCTCCAGACCAAATCATGTTTAAATCTGAGTCAGAGTTAGGGTTTATTGTTGAGGTTAGGATTAGCGAACTTTTCAATTCCGTAGCATCTCTGGATGGTGTTTCTGTCTCAGTGTGTACAGCAGTCAAAGACCTCGGTGTGATTATTGACCCGAGTCTTTCCTTTGAGTCTCACGTGAATAATATCACCAGGATCGCCTTCTTTCTCCTTAGAAATATTGCTAAAATTAGAAATATGATGTCGTTACAGGATGCAGAAAAACTAGTAGATGTTTTTGTAACATCTAGATTAGACTACTGTAACGCTTTACTGTCTGGGTGTTGGAGTAAGTGCAGAAATAAGCTTCAGTTAGTTCAGAATGCAGCAGCAAGAGTCCTCACTAGATCTAGAAAATATGATCACATCAGCCCTGTTTTAATCATCTACACTGCTCCCAATTCCATCTCACACTGATTATAAAATACTACTACTGACGTATAAAGCACTTAACGCTCTCACGCCGCAGTATCTGAGTGAACTTCTGTACCAGGATGATCCTCCACGCCTACTTAGATCAAAAGTTGCAGGCTATTTTTTAGTATCTCAAATAATGAAGACTCCAGCAGGGGGCAGATCTTTCTCTTATAAACCCCACAGTTCTGGAACAACCTTCCAATCAGTGTTCGGGACTCAGACACAGTCTCAGTGTTCAAGTCAAGGCTGAACACATTTATTTAGTGGAGTCTTTAGTCAGTAGGTGTTTGTGAGGTAAAGGAGCAGATCTGGAGGGATCATGGATATGGAGTGTTTGGTGAACTGGGATATTTGTATGCTGTCGTCTGCTCACTGTTACATGTTCACTCAGGTTTGTTGATAGTGATTGGGGTTAGGTTTTAGGGTTAGGATTAGGTTTTAAGGTTGGGGTTAGATTTTGGGGTTGGGTTAGGTTTTAGGGTTAGGTTTTTGGGGTTAAGGGTTGGGGGTTAGAGGGGGTCAAGAAGCTTTTATCAAGTCAAGTCAAGAAGCTTTTGTTGTCATTTTAACCATATATAGCTGATGCAGTACACAGTGAAATGAAACAACGTTACTCAACTGTGTGCAACTGGTGCATACAGTGCAAAAGACAACACAGGGCAGTGCAGGACAATACACAATACACAATACACAAAATAGCGCCGTCAGTAAACCTGTCTTAACAAAATAAGGTGCACAGTAGCAGAAAACTGTAAACAATATTGTGCAATTTAAACAAATAGCAGCAACCAAGATAAAGTGAACAGTGGCAAAAATATGTGGACAGAATATTGTGCAGAAGAACAATAGCAGCAATCCCGGAAGATGTGCAAAAAAACAGCATGTAAACATTTTTGTGGTAATGATTAGTGTGAGTGGTACTTAATCATGGGTGTGCAAAGTGTATGATCAAGTCATGTCAAGTGAAGTTTATTTGTATAGCGCTTTTTGTAGCTAACCCCTAGCCAGACAATGGTGAAGCGTACTGATGTTTCAAAAAGCCTTTATTTTGTGTTCAGCCGTCAGCCTTTCCTTTGCGAAACACAAAATCTACCTTTCCTTGATGAGAAACCTTTTCTTAGTGAAACACCGTAAGAGCTACAGAACAGATAAATAACAAATAATACAATCAGCTCTTACAAACATAAACATGAATAGCCATTTAAAAGAAACCCTTTTGTGATGTCACACGATGATGTCACAGATGTGAGTGTCATGTGATACGTTAGTAAGTTAATAAGTAATAATAACACATTAAAACACTTCTTTACAGTTAAATAGATTAACCCAAATATTAATACATATGCACATTAAACAAATCAATCATAGTACCTTGTTCCCGTTCCAGCTAGGTGCTTAATTATCCCTTACTTTCCTTAAGAACCTTGTACGATTTCAGAGCATTTAAGCGACATGACTTTCCTTTACCATGATGTGCGTCACACTAACTAGTGGGGGGCAGAGTCAAAGGATTATACAGTAAGGGGGCGGGGCTAAAGACAATTCCGTATGGGGGCGGAGTTAAAGGACTATACCGTATGGGGCGGAAGAGACCAAACAAAATGGAGTTCAAAATCATTACCTTACTAACTCTTTTCTAAGAGTTAGTTACACTTTTTACAACAGACATTGTCTCAAAGCAGCTTTACAGAAATCAACAGTGAAGGTGAATGGTGTGTGTTTATCCCTGATGAGCAGCCGTGGAGACTGTGGCAAGGAAAAACTCCCCTAGATGTTATGAGGAACCAGACTCAAAAGGGGAACCCATCCTCATCTGGGTGACATCAAGAGTGTGATCATAAATCTTTTAACAATACAGAACACTGGAGAGTGAGAACTAACATGAGTACTGGAGTATAAGATTATAAGTGATGTTCTTTCTGCAGTCTTAAAGTCTTTATGGTATGATGTGTGTGTTGAGTCCGGTTTGTGCAGATCAGTCACACAGTTTGTGTGTGTGTGTGTGTGTGTGTGTGTGTGTGTGTGTGTGTGTGTGTGTGTGTGAGAGAGAGTTCAGTTCAGACGGTGCAGTTCCCAAACCAGGCAGTGATGCAGCTGCTCAAGATGCTCTCAATGGTCCCTCTGTAGAACATGGTCAGGATGGGGGGAGGGAGGTGGGCTTTCCTCAGCCTTCTCAGAAAGTAAAGACGCTGCTGGGCTTTTTTGGTGATGGAGCTGGTGTTGAGTGACCAGGTAAGGTTATCCACCAAATGAACACCAAGAAATTTGGTGCTCTTGACGATCTCCACTGATGGATCCATGGATGATCAGTGGAGAATGGTCGCTCTGTGTTCTCCTGAAGTCAACAACCATCTCTTTAGTTTTGTCGACGTTCAGAGACAGGTTGTTGGCTCCACACCAGGCTGTTAACTGTTGCGCCTCCTCTCTGTATGCTGACTCGTCGTTCTTGCTGATTAGACCCACCACGGTTGTGTTATCGGCAAACTTGATGATGTGTTTCGAGCTGTGTGTTGCTACACAGTCGTAAATCAGCAGAGTAAACAGCAGTGGACTGAGCACACAGCCCTGAGGGGCTCCAGTGCTCAGTGTGGTCCGGACTGACTGAGGTCTCCCAGTCAGGAAGTCCAGGATCCAGTTACAGAGGGAGATGTTCAGGCCCAGTAGGCTCAACTTCTCAATCAGGTACTGAGGGACAATCATGTTAAATGCTGAGCTGAAGTCTATGAACAGCATCCTTACATACAAGTCCTTGTTTTCTAGGTGGTTAAGGGCCAGATGGAGTGTTGTGGCGATGGCATCGTCCGTGGAGCGGTTTGGACGATACGCGAACTGCATGGGGTCCAGTGTGGGTGGAAGCTGGGTCTTGATGTGCCTCATGACGAGCCTCTCGAAGCACTTCATCACGATGGGTGTGAGTGCAACAGGACGATAGTCATTGAGGCAGGAGACAGTAGACTTCTTCGGCATGGGAATGATGGTCGTTGTCTTGGGGCACGTAGGAACAGTGGCGCTGCTCAGGGAGATGCTAAAGATATCGGAGAGGACAGCTGCTAGCTGTTGTGCACATTCCATGAGCACTCTGCCAGGAATGTTGCCCGGTCCAGCAGACTTCCGTGGGTTATCTCTGCATAGAGTTTTCCTCACTTTAGCTGTGGTTAGACAGAGTACCTGGTCAGTGGGAGGAGGGGTGGTCTTCCTCGCCACCATGTTGTTCTGCACCTCGAACCGGGCGTAGAAGTTGTTCAGCGCATCTGGGAGGGAGGCATCACAGTCACAAGCAGGTGATGTCGTCTTGTAGTTCGTGATCGCCTGGATGCCCTGCCACATGCGCCAGGTGTCTCCGCTGTCCTGGAAGTGGCCGTGAATTCTCTTGGCGTGTGCACGCTTCACCTCTCTGATGGCACGGGACAGTTTGGCCCTTGCTGTTTTTAAGGCCGCCTTGTCCCCTGCTCTGAAGGCAGAGTCTCTTGTTTTTAGCAGCGCACACACCTTGGCGGTCATCCACGGCTTCTGGTTGGAGCGTGTAGTGATGGTCTTGAAGATGGTCACGCCATCAGTGCACTTGCCGATGTAGCTGGTCACTGTTGACGTGTACTCCTCCAAGTTGATGAAATCGCTATTGGTTGCAGCTTCCCTGAACATGTCCCAGTTAGTGCATTCAAAACAGTCCTGGAGAGCAGACATGGATCCTGCTGGCCAGGTTCTCACTTGTTTTTGAGCTGGTCTTGAATGCCTGCTGAGTGGTCTGTATGCTGGGATCAGCATAACAGATATGTGATCTGAGTACCCGAGGTGGGGACGGGGCTTCGCCCGGTATGCGCCCCAGATGTTTGTGTTAACAACATCCAGCATGTTTTCTCCTCTGGTTGCAAAGTCCATATTCTGATGAAATTTGGGAAGCACAGTCCTGAGATTTGCGTGATTAAAATCTTCGGCGACAATAAACATCTGTCAGGGTGTGTGTTTTGAAGTTTGCTAATGGTCCCGTAGAGTACACTGAGCGCTTCCTTAGCATTAGCGCTAGGTGGTATGTATACTCCGAGCACAATAGCGGTGGTGAATTCCCGGGTAAATAAAAAGGTCTACATCTCACAACAATAAACTCCAGCAGTGATGAGCAGTAGGTAGAAACAAGCAAAGAGTTCTTACACGATTCCGTATTGATGTAAACACACAGACCGCCGCCGCGAGTCTTACCGCACAGAGCTGCATTTTTGTCGGCACAAAACGCGGCTAGCCCATCCAGCTGAATGGCGGCGTCCGGAACTCTGTCGCTCAGCCACGTCTCAGTAAACACCAAAACGCAGCAGTGTCTGTACTCACGCTGAGTAGCTTGTTGGAGCAGACTCCAACAAGCTGCGTTTTTGTGTTTACTGAGACGTGGCTGAGCGACAGAGTTAATCTAATTTATATTTAGAATTTATAGTCTAATGTAGTCTAATTTATTGTCCAGGAAGCAGACATTTGCCAGCAGAAGAGATGGTAGAGCAGGCCGGCTATGGTTAGCTTTTAGCCTAGCATTAGCACCCGCTCGCTTTCCGCACTTCAACTTCCTCGCGCAGCGCTTTTGATTTCCCCTCCTCCGTCCATCCGAGGTCTGGAGGCCAGGTTCTCGGAGCACGCCGAGGTCACGTAGCTTCTGCCGCAGGGTTACAAACATCATTTATTGTGTTGTTTGGGTTCTTTCTGAGTCCTTTGAGGGTTTTGCAGTTGTACACAGAGACACTGGTTGCTCCGATGTCCATGTGTTGCGTAAGGCGGGCTACAAACTGAAAGTAGCACCATTTTGGGTCCGGAGCGGCCGCTGCGCGCTACTGCCGCGCCGCCATCTCGAATGTGCAGACCTGGATTTAGGCTTTAGGGTTAGGGATAGGTTTTAGGGGTTAGGTTTTAGTGATTACGGTTAGGTTATAAAGTTGGGGTTAGGGATAGGGATTAGGGTTGGGGTTGGGGTTTTGGGTTAGGTTTAGAATCAGAGGTAGGTTAGAGGTTAGGGTTGGGGTTAAGGTTTGCAGTTAGGGTTAGGATTTGGGGTTAGGGTTTAGAGGGTTAGGGTTAGGGTTAGGGTCAGGGTTAGGGTTAGGGGTTAGGCGTTAGGGTTAGGGGTTAGGTTTAGGGTTAGAGGGTTAGGGTTAGAGGGTTAGTGTTAGGGCTAGAGGGATTAGGTTTTAGGGTTAGGGTTTAGGGTTGGGGTTAAAGGGTTAGGGTTGGGGGTTAGTGGGATAAGTGGTGCAGAGCCGGCCAAGCCCAGTGTCCACGTTGTGCGCTGGCCTACCTCCCAGTCACCAAGCACTCATATCTCGTGTTTTGCATATTTATCTGCCCTGATTATCTGTCTAATTGTATTGAGGACTTGAGACAATTTGGGGGTCCAAGTGGAACATCCTGTGAATGGGAGAATCTCTTTTACCCTTGAACATCTATAGAAGGCTGCTAATAGCAGTCTCCTATGATATTGTTGTGTATCTGCAACCAGTTCTTTTTTGTGTTCAGATTTATTTTAGGAGTTGGGATGAAGGTAAGGCCCCTATTTAATATACATATTTGCCCCTTTGTGGGTATGAAGTGTTGGGATAAATGTACAACTTCATTCCCCCTTTGTAATCCCATTTTTGGGTTTACAGGACTACAGAGTTTAAGTGCTCTGCCCCGTGTTGAAGCATGACCTGAGCACCATCCATTGTCCAGTGAATTTGATCCCCAGTCACCTCAAACTGCATGTTGGGCAACAATGGCAAGTGGGGCATGTTCTTTTGGACATGACTGTTCAGGCTATCCAGGATCAGTTGTTCCTCCCCTCTTAATGTCCTGGAAAAATTAATGAGCGGGATCCTAATGACGGCATTGGGAAATTTTTCCTTCGCCACCCTCAAAGCCCGCTGCATTTCCTTAATGGCTGTGGATTTTAGTTTTTGATAACGGTGATTTATCCCAAAAGATAAAATCACCTGTTCTACAGTCACATGCACCTGTGCTTTTTTAATCAAGGTCTCAGCATGTCTAAAAGTGGCCCCTGGGTAGCTGTCAATCTGGATATCAGCTAGGTGGTATCGATTGATTCTACCCACATTGGAGTCTGCCAGAATGCAGTATTTTTTGTGGATGCTGAGACTCCAATCGACTAGTTTTCTGGACATGCACAGGTGTTTAATAGGTTTGCAAACTGAGGGGGATTCAGGCATCTATTTACGTGGATTCCCATATATGGACATGGAGAATCCAGTAGTAATAGAGTTTGTGTCTCTTTAATTTCCCCCTTAAAGCTGATCAAATGATCTTGATCGGCATCACCCTCGGTGAAAGAACTCTCCTGGATTGCATGCACATCAACTACTGCTTAGGGAAGCTCCCTTTGCGCGTCCAGCTGTAGGAGTGTCCTTTTATATCGTGAAGTAGGGGGCGTGCGGCTCTGTACCTGTGACCTTTATTCTGGAGCAGGAGCACGTGTGAGTGTTCCACTAACCTAACCCTAACCCTAACCCAATGATAGGGGTGGAAAATCTTTCTCCGTAAACACAGGAGAGCTTCTTTCAGTCTCAGTGTTATTATTATTACCCACCCCACCCTCAATTTCACCCAAAGATAATAGGAGCGCCTTGACCTTTTCATTCGACTCCTGCATATGTTTTTTGGGGTATCTTTCTTTATACCACTTTGCTGGGACTTTTAGAGCTGTGCCAGTCCCTAATCAATGCCTCCTGCAGTGTCTCACTCTCTTTTTCTATAAATTGAGTGTAGTGATCCTGCAGGATCAGGTGTGTAGTGTAGGCCCAATTTTTGGCATTTCCCTCCAGGAGGGCTTTTGTCTCCGGCGTCACATTAGCCGGTTGACTACATTGCAAAGTGTGTGAGCCTCAAGAAAGTAGGAGGTTCCTTCTTTGAATGTGTATAGACCAAGTGATGGAATGACCTTAGTAATAACTCAAAGAACTTTTTAAACCAGGGCTCTAAACTTCTCATTCTGGGTATTAATAGTCTGTTTATTATTTTAGTATTTTTGTTTACCCTGCTTCTGTTTGGGTTTTTTGTTTTACTAAATATTATTTTTCATGGTGTCCCACTTTTTGCCACCGGTTGATTGTGGCTTTTGTCGAGGACGTTTTGGAGCACGTTCCCACTGTCTCCAGGATGGGTCATAATCCCTCCATTTTGGAGCATGACTTTGGTGATGCTGGATGAATCTGGGGTGAAATTCAGTGCTCCTATAGTCACTTCGTTTTTGGGGAATATTATCTTCTTCTTCTTCTTCTTTCAGCTGCTCCCATTAGGGGTCGCCACAGCGGATCATCTGTTTCCATACCACCCTGTCCTCTACATCTGCCTCTTTCACACCAACTACCTGCATATCTTCCCTCACCACATCCATGAACCTCCTCCTTGGCCTTCCTCTTTTCTTCCTACCTGGTGGCTCCATCCTCAGCATTCTTCTACCAATATAATTCATGTCCCTCCTCTGCACATGTCCAAACCATCTCAATCTCGCCTCCCTCACCTTGTCACCAAAACATCCTACATGCGCTGTCCCTCTAATAAACTCATTTATAATCCTGTCCATCCTCGTCACTCCCAATGAAAACCTTAACATCTTCAGCTCTGCTACCTCCAGCTCCACCTCCTGTCTTTTACTCAATGCCACTGTCTCTAATCCATACAACATCGCAGGTCTCACCACAGACCTATAAACTTTCCCTTTCATTCTTGCAGATACTCTTCTATCACAAATCACTCCTGTCACTCTTCTCCACCCACTCCACCCTGCCTGCACTCTTTTCTTTACTTCTCTAACACACTCTTCATTACTTTGCACTGTTGACCCCAGGTACCTGAACTCCTCCACCTTCTGAAGCTCTTCTCCCTGCAACCGCACCACTCCACTGTCCTCCCTCTCATTCACACACATGTATTCTGTCTTACTCCTACTGAGTTTCATTCCCCTTCTCTCCAGCGCATATCTCCACCTCTCCAGGCTCTTCTCAACCTGCTCCCTACTCTCACAACAAATCACAATATCATCCGCAAACATCATAGTCCAGGGAGACTCCTGTCTGACCTCGTCCGTCAACCTGTCCATCACCACTGCAAACAGGAAAGGGCTCAGGGCCGATCCTTGATGCAGTCCAACCTTTACCCTGAACCAGTCTGTCGTACCTACTGCACACTTCACTGCCTTCACACTGTCCTCATACATGTCCTGCACCACCCTCACATACTTCTCTGACACACTTGACTTCCTCATACAATACCACAACTCCTCTCTCCACCCTGTCGTACGCTTTCTCTAAATCCACAAATACACAATGCAATTCCTTCTGTCCTTCTCTATACTTCAACATCCTCAAAGCAAATAAGGCATCTGTGGTGCTCTTCCTCGGCATGAAACCATACTGTTGCGCACAGATGGTCACCTCTTCTCTCAGCTTGGCTTCCACTACTCTTTCCCATAACTTCATGGTGTGACTGATCAACTTAATTCCCCTGTAGGTCTTGCAGGTCTGCACATCTCCCTTATGCTTAAAGATTGGTACCAGCACACTTCCTCTCCATTTCTCAGGCATCCTCTCACCTTCCAGAATCCTGTTAAACAATCTGGTTAAAAACTCCACTGCCATCTCTCCTAAACATCTCCACGCTTCTACCGGTATGTCATCTGGTCCAACCGACTTTCCACTCTTCATCCTCTTAACCGCATCTCCTTGTACTCCTGCCTACTTTTCTCATCACTCTGTCTATCCCACTTCTGTTTTGCCAACCTCTTTCTCCTTATGCTCTCCTGCACTTCCTCATTCCACCACCACGTCTCCTTGTCTTCCTTTCTATTTCCAGATGTCACACCAAGTACATTTCTAGCTGCCTCCCTCATCACTTCTGCATTAGTTTCCCAATCATCCAACACCTCTTCAACACCACTGAGCCTCTGTTTGAACTCTTCCCTGAACCTCACACTACACTCTTCCTCCTTCAGTTTCCACCATCTTATTCTTCTTTCAGTCCTCACTCTCCTCCTCTTCTTCTTCGCCTCCAAAACCATCCTACAGACCACCATCCGATGCTGTCTAGCTACACTGTCCCCCGCCAACACCTTACAGTCTCCAATCTCCTTCAGGTTGCATCTCCTGCATAGCACATAGTCCACCTGTGTGCACCTTCCCCCACTCTTATACGTCACCCTATGATCCTCCTTCTTCTTAAAATAAGTGTTCACCACTGCCATTTCCATCCTTTTAGCAAAATCTACCACCATCTGCCCTTCCACATTCCTCTTCTTAAAACCATTCACCTACATGTCCATTAAAGTCTGCCCCAATCACCAATCGTTTATTCCTAGGTACACCATCTACCACTTCATCTAATTCACTCCAGAATTTCTCCTTCTCCTCCATCTCACAGCCGACTTGTGGAGCATAGGCACTGATGACATTTATCATCATCCCTTCAACTTCCACCTTCACGATCATCACCCTATCAGAAACTCTCTTTACCTCCACTACACTCTTACTGTACTCTTCCTTCAGAATCACCCCTACACCATTTCTCTTTCTATCCACACCATGATAGAACAGTTTAAACACCTCCAATGTTCCTGGTTTTACTCCCTTTCCACTTGTTCTCCTAAACACACAGCATATCTACCTTTCTCCTCTCCATCATATCAGCTACCTCTCTCCCTTTATCCGTCATAGTACCGACATTTAAAGTACCAACCCTAACCTCTACTCTCCTACACTGCTCCTTTCCCTGCCGTCTCTGTAGACGTCTTCCTCCTCTCCTTCTCTTCCTTCGGCCAATTGTAGCCCAATTTTCACCAGTACCCTGTCGGCTAACGATACCTGTGGCGGTCGTTGTTAACCCGGGCCTCGACCGATCCGGTATGAAATTCTCATTTGTGATCCGCATATTTGATTTGGCACATGTTTTACGCTGGATGCCCTTTCTAACGCAACCCTCCCCATTTACCCAGGCTTGGGACCGGCACTAAGAGTGCACTGGCTTGTGCATCCATAATGGCTGGGTTTTGGGGAATATTATATCCCCGGTAATTGGAATCACATTAAATCCATTCATTAGGGGGGGGATGTATGTTCTCCTACCCCCAATTATTGGGTTGGGGGTATCGTCTCCCCCACCCTGGATAGAATGGACCGTGGTAAGACATGTTTTAAATAAGAGGCAAGTCTGTTGCAACGTTTCGGCTCTAGAGAGCCTTCATCAGGCATAGACTTGCCAAAAAAATTTAAAAAATGGAAGTGAGAAAAAGGAAAAGAAGGAAAACAGTGGATACAGAAGAGGAAAGAATATTTTCCACATAATAATGATATTAATTAGAAATTAAAGGAAAGGTGTTTTCTTGAAAAATCTAAAGGATTGAGGAAAATATGGTAAAGATATTGATACTTTTTTTAGGAAAAATTTAAGATGGCTACATAAAGGGAGTAAGACAGAAGCCTTTTACACACCTTTAACCAACTCTGAACTACATTTTCTCCAAAAAAAAAAGCTCTAAAAACTGCACCAAATCCACAATGATGCTCCTGTAGCTCTGACTCGATTAGAGAGGCTGCCTGCAGGTGCGCTCTCACACACACACACAGCAAGCTCCGCCCCCTGCCCTAGTTTTTAGAGAGGCACACAGAGAGAGGATTTTTCCACTCCTTGGAAAATCCGCAATATATTTCTTTGTTAGTTCTATTTTAGTTAATTTTCATTTTATCTCAATCCCTATTTTTCCTTTTCCTCTAAAAATATTCTTATAAATAAAACTTATTGCATCCAAAGTTATTTAATTAAATAATCATCCTACTTTTTTTTTCTCTTTTCTCCTTCAAATAATATTTTTGGAATGCTAAAAGGATTCAGGTAAGTGTTATCAGGGTTTTTTTTTTCTCTTTTCTTCTTCAAATTATATTTTTGGAATGCTGAAAGGGTTCAGGTAAGTGTTATCAGGTAAGTACTAGTTAATAAAATGGAATTCCTAGACTTTCTCATTAAAAATTCCTTGTTTTTGCAGATCCCATGAATGATTCTGATTCCAAGTGGCTCAGTGGTCGGGGGTGGATAGGGAAATGACTGCAACACCAGAATCTGCTCGGTTTCCCGCCAGGGATGAGGGTGAGGTTTAGGGGTTAGAGGTTAGGGTTAGGTTTTGGTTAGGGGTTAGGGTTCGGTTAGGGTGGTCAGGGTTAGGGTTCTGGTTAGGGGTTAGGGTTTAGTGTTTAGTGTTTGGGTTAGGGGTTAGGGTTTGGGGTTCAGGTTTAGGGTTAGACTTAGGATTAGTGTTAGGGGGTTAAGATTTATGGTTAGGGATAGGGATTAGAGTTAGGTTTATGGTTAGGGGTTAAGGTTAGGTATAGGGATTAAGGTTAGGTTTAGGGTTAGGGGGTTAGGGTAGGGTTAGGGTTTAGGAATATGGGTTAGGGTTAGGGGTTAGGTTTTGGTTAGGGTTAGAGTCAGGTTTGGAGTTAAGGTTAGCGGTTAGTGTTTGGTTATAGTTAGCAGCTAGGTTTTAGGGTTAGGGTTAGGGTTTGGTTTAGGGTTAGGGGGTTAGGGGGTTAGGGTTAGGGTTAGGGTTAGGGTTTAGGGGTTAGGGTTGGGGTT
>JBCEWE010000632.1:225000-226217 GCA_039877035.1 Silurus lanzhouensis
AGGGTTAGGGTTAGGGTTAGGGTTAGGGTTAGGGTTAGGGTTAGGGTTAGGGTTAGGGTTAGGGTTAGGGTTAGGGTTAGGGTTAGGGTTAGGGTTAGGGTTAGGGTTAGGGTTAGGGTTAGGGTTAGGGTTAGGGTTAGGGTTAGGGTTAGGGTTAGGGTTAGGGTTAGGGTTAGGGTTAGGGTTAGGGTTAGGGTTAGGGTTAGGGTTAGGGTTAGGGTTAGGGTTAGGGTTAGGGTTAGGGTTAGGGTTAGGGTTAGGGTTAGGGTTAGGGTTAGGGTTAGGGTTAGGGTTAGGGTTAGGGTTAGGGTTAGGGTTAGGGTTAGGGTTAGGTTAGGGTTAGGGTTAGGGTTAGGGTTAGGGTTAGGGTTAGGGTTAGGGTTAGGGTTAGGGTTAGGGTTAGGGTTAGGGTTAGGGTTAGGGTTAGGGTTAGGGTTAGGGTTAGGGTTAGGGTTAGGGTTAGGGTTAGGGTTAGGGTTAGGGTTAGGGTTAGGGTTAGGGTTAGGGTTAGGGTTAGGGTTAGGGTTAGGGTTAGGGTTAGGGTTAGGGTTAGGGTTAGGGTTAGGGTTAGGGTTAGGGTTAGGGTTAGGGTTAGGGTTAGGGTTAGGGTTAGGGTTAGGGTTAGGGTTAGGGTTAGGGTTAGGGTTAGGGTTAGGGTTAGGGTTAGGGTTAGGGTTAGGGTTAGGGTTAGGGTTAGGGTTAGGGTTAGGGTTAGGGTTAGGGTTAGGGTTAGGGTTAGGGTTAGGGTTAGGGTTAGGGTTAGGGTTAGGGTTAGGGTTAGGGTTAGGGTTAGGGTTAGGGTTAGGGTTAGGGTTAGGGTTAGGGTTAGGGTTAGGGTTAGGGTTAGGGTTAGGGTTAGGGTTAGGGTTAGGGTTAGGGTTAGGGTTAGGGTTAGGGTTAGGGTTAGGGTTAGGGTTAGGGTTAGGGTTAGGGTTAGGGTTAGGGTTAGGGTTAGGGTTAGGGTTAGGGTTAGGGTTAGGGTTAGGGTTAGGGTTAGGGTTAGGGTTAGGGTTAGGGTTAGGGTTAGGGTTAGGGTTAGGGTTAGGGTTAGGGTTAGGGTTAGGGTTAGGGTTAGGGTTAGGGTTAGGGTTAGGGTTAGGGTTAGGGTTAGGGTTAGGGTTAGGGTTAGGGTTAGGGTTAGGGTTAGGGTTAGGGTTAGGGTTAGGGTTAGGGTTAGGGTTAGGGTTAGGTTAGGGTTAGGGTTAGGGTTAGGGTTA
>JBCEWE010000197.1:0-136398 GCA_039877035.1 Silurus lanzhouensis
GCAGATTCTGGACTTTCTCACCAACAGACTTTCTGAAATCCAACAGCAGGAGACATTTCCCAGTCGACATCAATGGAACTGCTGTAGAGCGAGTCTCCAGCTTTAAGTTCCCGGGAGTTCACATCTCTGAGGATTTGGTTGAGCTCTGGTTAGTAAAGCACAACAGTGCCTGTACTTCTTGATGAGTCTTAAGAAAGCTCATCTGTCCCCAGGGATTTTAACGAGTTTCTACAGCTGCATCATCGAGAGCATCCTGACCAACTCCATCACTGTATGGTACGGAGGCTTCACTGTGTGAACGTAAAGCCCTGCAAAGGCTAGTCAATCACTCAACACATCACTGGCACACAACTACCTGTCACTGAACACCTACACCACAGCAGATCTCTGTGTAGAGCTCACAACATCATCAAGACTCTTCACATCCCAGTCACAAACTGTTTAACCTCTTTCCATTAAGAAGGAGATACAGGAACATATGCACCAGAACCAGGAGGTTCAGGGACGGCTTTTTTTCCATCCACCATCACCTTCACATTCACCATCACACTACTGAACTCTACACTACACCATTAGATCACTGTATAAACACTTTATAGACACTGTATATAACTGCTGTACATTATACACAATGTACAAATTATATTTTGAATTTTTAATACCTCTTATTCTCTACACATATTCTGCCTTATAAACATCTGCACTATTTTATTTATGTGTATCTATATACAGTATACCTCACAGTATACCTGTTGTTGAACTTTGCTGGGAAGTTTTGTTTGTATCGGCGTTTAACATTTTTTACAGTTCGTTTTTTCTCTCTCATCACTTTAAAATATCAAAATATTATTTTGATCTCCTGCATCCTTCACTTTCCGTTGGCTCCGTCTCGTCTATTTTTGCTTTCGGAAAAGTGTTTTTCCCTGTTTGAGGGTTCGAAAGGACATTCCCACCAGAACTACAAACACACACTACAGTAAACACATTAAGGTATGTAATTTCTCTATTATGGCGAACATCCAGTTCACTCAGTGTGTGAAGTGTGACATGTTTAGTCAGTCTTTCTCCGTTGTTAGCGATAATTTTATCTGTGAGAAGTGTAAGCTAGTTTGCTCTTTGACGGAGAAGATCTTAGCATTAGAGGAGCGCATCCAGAGTCTAGAGAGAAGTCGTGAGTGCGAGAGCAGTCCAGGTTCTGCAGGCGAATGTCTGGATGCCCTAGGTGAAGGTAATATTCCCCCGACTCCGGCATTAGAGCCCTCGCAGCGGGGCGAATGGGTGACGACTCGGCGGCATATTTGCAAAGCCAAAGCTAACGCTAAGGCTCGCCCACAGGAGCACCATTCCTCTCCGCTTCACGTGTCCAACAGGTTTGCTCTCCTCAGTGAAGCACCCGCTGAGAAACCTGAAAGAGCTCTGGTTTTAGGAGACTCCATTCTGAGGCACGTGAAATTAGCTAGACCTTCAGGGCACCAGTAGCACAGGTTATGTGTATACCGGGAGCCAGGGCGCCGGACATAGCAGGTCAGTTTAGATTCTTAGGAAAGCACAGGTTCTCTAAGATAGTTTTTCACACAGGAGCTAATGATATACGCCTTCGACAGTCAGAGGTTACTAAGAGTAATGTTATAGAGGTGTGTAAATTAGCGAAGGCAATGTCCGATGCAGTAACATGCTCTGGCTACATCGCCATGTCACATTGGGATGGGGCCAGAGCATGTTACTGCATCAGACATTGCCTTCGGCACTAATGAAGCCATTGGCATTAAATGAAGCGATTCCTCCTGGGTATAGTTACATACACCAACCCCGTCTAAATGGCAGAGGAGGCGGAGTCACAGCTATTTATAATAATAATCTAAATGTCACACAAAAGACTAAACACAAATGTAAAACATTTGAAGTACTTTACACCAACATAAAATATTCAGTGTCCGAAAGCAGGTCAAGCCAGTTAATTCCACTAATTATTATTTATAGACCCCCAGGGCCCGACTCTGATTTTCTCATAGAATTCGCAGATTCCATCACAAATTTAGCTCCTTCTTTAGACAAAGCATTAATTATTGGTGACTTTAATATTCATTCTGATAATCAGGAAGACTCCTTAAGAGCAGCAGTTGTGTCCATTCTAGATTCAGTTGGAATTAATCAGAATGTTATAGGACTCACTCATAGTGGTGACACACTCTCGATTTGTTAACATTTGGATTAAAAATTAAAAACTTAGTCATAATTCCACAGTCTTAAGCTATTTTAGACCATTATCTCATCTCTTTTAAAATCTGCCTCAGTCATTGCATTACTACCTCACCACATTACCGTGTTAAGCATACTTTCACATCAGCTACGTTACACTCTAGATGATGTAGCTCCCCTTAAGAAAAAAATTATCAGAGAGAAAAAATTAGCACAGTGGAATAATGATCATACACACACCTTAAAACAGACCACTCGAAAATTTGAACGTAAATGGCGTCAAACAAAATGAACAGTATTTCAAACAGCATGGAAGGAGAGCCTCCTAAATCATAGAAAATCTCTTAGTGCTGCTGATCAGCATATTTCGCGAAGTCTAGCGATATTTTTGAGATGAAAAAAATAGTTCTTTACAGTATACCGAATGTGAGGGTCAAAAGATAGACTTGAGTCAAAGATGACTCCTAGATTTTTACATTTGGTTTGTACTTCCAGAACAGAGCCGTCTACGTTTAGGGATAATGAACCAGCTTTGCGAAGCTGGTGAGGGGTGCCAATAAGCAAGACCTCTGTCTTATCACTATTGAGGCACAAAAAGTTTTGAGACATCCATGTTTTTATCTCAGCAATACAGTGTGTTAAGAAAGAAAGGTCCAAATGTTGATTAGGCTTAAAATGAATATAAATCTGAGTATTGTCCGCATAAAAGTGATAATTTAGCCCAAGTGTTCTTAAAAGCAATCCAAGTGGATATATGTATATGCTAAAAAGTAAGGGGCCTAAGATGGAACCCTGAGGAACACCCGTACAGACAAAACCAGTTATAGACTGGTTTCCACTCATAGATACAAACTGTTGACGATCAGAGAGGTATGATCTAAACCAAGTTAAAACAATCCCAGAAATACCAAAGACATTTTCCAGACGATCGAGAAGCAGGTTGTGATTAACAGTGTCAAATGCAGCACTAAGATCTAGAAAGATCAGAATAGAGAGAGAACCAGAATCAGAGGCTAATAACAGGTCATTGGTGACCTTGACCAAGGCTGTCTCAGTACTATGAGATTTTCGAAAAATCAAATCTCCCTTTATCTCCAAGATTGTAGAAAAGGTTGTAGCACAGCAGTTCTGCTCACATCTACTTATGAATAACATTTATGAAATGTATCAGTCAGGATTTCAGCCTCATCATAGCACAGAGACGGCGCTAGTTAAGGTGGTAAATGATCTGTTATTGGCCTCTGATCAGGGTTTGTCTCTTTACTTGTGTTGCTCGACCTCATGCAGCTTTTCACACCATTGATCACACTATACTGCTTGCTAGACTTGAGAACGTTGTAGGAATAAAGGGAACAGCTCTCTCTTGGCTCAGGTCTTATTTGACTGATCGCTATCAGTTTGTGGATGTAAATGGTGAGTTCTCCACACTCTCTGAGGTAAAATTTGGTGTTCCTCAAGGATCTGTCTTAGGCCCTCTGCTTTTCTCTTTATATATGCTGCCTCTTGGTGAAATTATTCATAAACATGAGATTCACTTCCATTGCTATGCTGATGATACACAGCTGTATATTTCAGCAAAGCCAGATGAGAGAGATCAGCTTAACAATGTTGAGGAGTGTGTAAAGGAAATTAGACAGTGGATTCTTGATAACGTTCCTCTGCTCAACTCAGATAAGACAGAAGTACTTTTACTAGGACCACATGCAGCTAGAAGTAAACTTTCCAATTCTGTAGCATCTCTGGATGGTGTTTCTGTCTCAGTGTGTACAGCAGTCAAAGACCTTGGTGTGATTATTGACCCGAGTCTTTCCTTTGAGTCTCACCAGGATCGCCTTCTTTCACCTTAGAAATATTGCTAAAATTAGAAATATGATGTCATTACAGGATGCAAAAAAAATAGTTAATGCTTTTGTTACTTCTAGATTAGACTACTGTAACGCTTTACTGTCTGGGTGTTGGAGTAAGTGCAGAAATAAGCTTCAGTTAGTTCAGAATGCAGCAGCAAGAGTCCTCACTAGATCTAGAAAATATGACCACATCAGCCCTGTTTTAATCATCTACACTGCTTCCAATTACATCTCACACTGATTATAAAATACTACTACTGACGTATAAAGCACTTAATGGTCTCGCACTGCAGTATCTGAGTGAACTTCTGTACCAGTATGATCCTAAGAATTTTTCTTAGGTAAAGGCTCAGATCTGGAGGGATCATGGATATAGAGTGTTTGGTGAACTGGGATATTTGGATGCTGTCGTCCCCTCACATTCACAAGTTCACTCAGGTTTGTTGACGGTGGTGTGGTGGGTCGTCTCTTATCCCAGAGATCCTCATGTCTGTATTACCTTCTGGTTCTCCCTTTTAGTTATGCTGCCATAGCAAGTTTTGCTGGAGTCCAAACTGCACAGTGACATTAACTTTCATACAACAATAAGGACACTTAATAATCCATATCCTTCTCTTCCTGTCACCCTCTTCTCTCTCTCTCTCCTCTCTCTCTCTCTTCTCTCTCTCTCTCTCTCTCTCGGTCGAGTTAAACTTGCTCCTGAGTCTCCAGTGACCACTGTTCCTGCCCCTCTCCCCTCCGTGGATTTTCCCATTTCGTCCAGGCCTGCCTCTAGGTAGTGTTCTCTCCGACTGGAGGTCACTCTGTGCAGCTTGGGACGGTTTCTCATCAAAGCCTTGGGTGGTTCCATGAAATTCCAGAGTAAGAACGGGCGCTTTAAGGATGGATTGGACCGTAGTTAATGTCAACCGTCTCCTACACTGACTCAGGAATACAGTTCGCTTCTGCTCATCATCACTGCACCCTGCAACATTGTATATCTGCTTCAAATGGACTTTCGGTGCAACCCCAGATGAGGATGGATTCCCTCTAGAGTCTGGTTCCTCTCAAGGTTTCTTCCTTATGCCATCTCCGGGAGTTTTTCCTTGCCACAGTCGCCACCGGCTTGCTCATCAGGTACAAACTTATAAAGAACATATTCACTTTTAATCACCACATTATCTGTGTAAAGCTGCTTTGAGACAATGTTCATTGTTAAAAGCGCTATACAAATAAACATTAATTGAATTGAACATACTGTACATCCTGCCTAATATTTTACATTTATGTTTATATTGTTTGTGTGTGTGAGAGAGAGTGTGTGTGTGTGTATATATATATATGTATGTAACAGACTTTATTTATTTTTGTTATGCTGTACTAATTCTGGATCAACTGGTGCTTATTGTATGTGTGTAATCCATTTTTCCCCTCGGGGCTTGCCATAGATAGGCAAGGGATATGCGCACTTGGGGGTGCTAGAGTGTCAATGACTTCTGGCTGAAGTTTATTGTCAGGGTGCGAGCGAAACAGAAGGTGGAAGCCGGAGTACAGCTCGCTCGGGTATTAATGACAAGTGTAAGGGGAGAGATACACACACACACACACACACACACACACACACACACACACACACACAGCCCAGGCGGAGCGCAGGAACCAGACGACATGGGACGGAACCACGCCCCCAGCGGAGGTCCAAAACGGCACGTAGCTCATCGCGGCGGCCAGGAATGGAGCGAAACCACCGGCGAAGATTGGAGCCAGGACGAAGGCCGGATATGGAGAGATGTCTCCAGAGGCGACCGGGGACTGAGAGCTGCTTGTAGCAGAGACTGGAGACAGAGAGATGTCTTCAGCGGAGGACAGGGGCCAAGCTGCACCCGCAGCGGAGCCCAGTGGCTAAGCGACCTCCACGGCAGAGACCAGAGACTGAGCGACACCCTCGGCAGCGATCAAGGGCGGATTGACGCCCCCCTGGGGAGGTCTGGCAAGGAGTGATGTCCAGCACGGAGGACCGGAGTGTAGCAACGTCCTCCCCGGAGACCCGGAACGGAGCGACGCCTTCAGCGGAAATCTGGACCGAAGGGGTGCCCACCACGGAGGACAGGAGCGGAGCTACATCCGCAGCAGAGATCGGAGACCGTGTAATGCATATGGTGGAAATCGGGAGCAGAAAAACCTCCTTGGTGGTGTCCAGAGGCCGAGCAACGCCCACGGCGGAGATGAGGAACGCCGTGACACTTTCGGCGGGTCTGTGAGCCATGACGACGCCTTCAGAGGAACTCGGAGGTGTGGCTTTGCCCGGAGAGGAGCCCAGAGGCGAGACGTCTCCTGGAGAGTGAGTTCTGATACTCTGAACTTGAAATTATCTGTAAAAATTTGTAGTGCAGATGAATATCCTTGTTCTACGTGTTGTTTGGCAATTACAGTGCATTCAGAACAGTATTCAGACCCCCTTCACTTTTTTAAATGTTATCTTCTTTCTTTATTACCACATTATCTGTGTAAAGCGGCTTTAAGACAATGTCCATTGTTAAAAGCCCTATTGAAATAAAAATAAATGTCCCCCTCCTCTTTAGTCCAGAGGACACAGCGTCTGTGATTTCCAACAAGAATGTCAAATTTGGACTCGTCTGACCATAGAACACTTTTCCACTTTAAAACAGCCAATTTTAAATGATCCTTGGCCAACAGGACACGACGGCTCTTTTGGACCATTTTCCATACCATGACGAGTGAAGGTTTGGTTGGACCAGATGACCAGTGTTGGGCAGTAACGCGTTACTTTTGACAGTAACTTATACTGTAACGCGTTACTTTTAAAAATTAAGTAACTTCATTACCGTTACCGTATGGTGCGTTACCCATTACTTTTATAAATGAATTAATTTTGGCTGAAGTGTAGCCTACAGTCTAATCTGCTTACAGCAGAGACGCATTGTAGGATTGGTGGATAAACCACTTTAAACACGAAGAAGATGCATTGTAGGATTGGTGGATTTCCCTCTGTAAACACGAAGAAGACGCACTGTGGGCGTGTCTCCGTTTATTCGGGTCTGTGCGGCAGTTATGGCGAGTCGAGTCGAGGCAAGAGCAAGACGAGTTTCTCAAAGTGGAAATAAGCTCATTATTTTACTTTAGTTGAGCATAAAGGCAAAAACTTTTAAGTCAAATGTAAGCTGTGTCTTTTTGGGTTGAAGCTTGTATCTACTGGGATAAACAGCAACTCCAATCTGTCTAAGCTTCTCTAGGACCTCCATGCCTGATGAGCTAGTAGCTAGAAGCTAACCTACATTGTTCTACATTGTTGATAGTTTTCATACTTCAGCTCTAAGAGGAACATGTTTAAGAGCTCAACACAACAGCAGAAGCCACTTTAGTTTTTGATTGTGAATCTATTATTCAGCTTGTTTTGTTATTTATTTCAGAAATGCTTGTGATATATTCAGTTTGTGCTGCTCTGAATTTTAATAAATAGTGTTTAAAAATGACTCTGTGTTTAAGTCAGTTTTGTGTTTGTAGACCATAACACATAAAAGGGCATTAATGGGAACATTAAAGAAGGTTCTTTAAAAAAGTAACTAAAAAGTTACTTTTAACAGTAACGCGTTTGGTGAAAGTAATCAACAAAGTAACGGAGTTACTTTTTGAATGAAGTAACGAGTAATTGTAACTAGTTACTATTTTTTAGTAACGAGCACAACACTGCAGATGACATACCGGTAGAAGCGTGGAGATGTTTAGCAGAGATGCAGTGGAGTTTTTAACAAGATTGTTTAACAAGATACTGGAAGGTGAGAGGATGCCTGAGGAATGGAGAAGGAGTGTGCTGGTACGGATCTTTAAAAATAAGGGAGATGTGCAGACCTGCAGTAACTACAGGGGAATAAAGTTGATCAGTCACACCATGAAGATATGGGAAAGAGTAGTGGAAGCCAGGCTAAGAGAGGAGGTGACCATCTGTGAGCAACAGTATGGTTTCATGCCACAGACACATTATTTGCTTTGAGAATGTTGATGGAGAAGTATAGAGAAGGTCAGAAGGAGTTACAGTTAGAAGAGGACATCGGGTTATGGAGAAGAATAATCTGAACAGTAGGTAAAAAATCATTTACAATATTTCTAAGGTGAAAGAAGGCGATCCTGGTGATATTATTCACGTGAGACTCAAAGGAAAGACTCGGGTCAAAAATCACTCCAAGGTGTTTGACAGCCGTACATGCTGAAACAGAAACACCATCCAGAGATGCTACAGAATCAGAAAGTTTACTTCTAGCTGCATGTGGTCCTAGTAAAAGTACTTCCGTCTAATCTGAGTTGAACAGAAGAAAGTTATTAAGCATCCACTGTCTAATGTCCTTTACACACTCCTCAACATTGTTAAGCTGATCTCTCTCATCTGGCTTTGCTGAAATATACAGCTGTGTATCATTAGCATAGCAATAGAAGCGAATCTCATGTTTATGAATAATTTTACCAAGAGGCAGCAGATATAAAAAGAAAAGCAGCGGGCCTAAGACAGAGCCTTGTGGAACATGAAACTTTACCTCAAAGAGTGTGGAGAACTCGCCATTTACATTAACAAACTGATAGCGATCAGTCAGATAAGACCTGAACCAGGAGAGAGCTGTTCCCTTTATTCCAGCAACATTCTCCAGTCCAGCAAGCAGGAGTATTTACCACCTTAACTAGCGCCGTCTCTGTGCTATGATGAGGCCGAAATCCTGACTGATACATTTCAAAAATGTTCTTCCTCAGTATATGTGAGCAGAACTGCTGTGCTACAACCTTTTCTAGAATCTTGGAGATAAAGAGGAGGTTTGATATTGGACTGTAGTTGGACAGCTGACATGGGTCACGGTCAGGTTTCTTAATTAGGGGGTTGATAACTGCAGTTTGAAGGATTTGGGTACAAAACCAGTGCTAATAGAAGAGTTTATTATTTTAGAACAGGTTCAGTTACTTCTAATAATTATCTGAGCAGTGTGAGTTATGTGGGCAGTAGAAGACTCAGCGATTGAGGTGAAATGTCCTATGCCTTGATCGAAATGAGCAAAAAGTGATTGGTTTTTGAAGGTAGTAACATTTTCAATGCACGTGTTGATATGGTCCACTGAGAGTCCAGTGTGGCCTGTGAGGCAGACATGTTCCAGTCAGTATCCTGAAACTGTTGCTGTAGAGGAGAAATGCTCCCTCTGGTCATACTTTTACTGTCTTCACAGCTGGTTTCACCCATTTGATCAGTGGTGTGTATTTCTGTAGCAGGAGCAAAGAGAGGTGATCAGACTGACCCAGATGGGGAGGGGAATGGAAATGTATACCCCAGGTATGTTTCTGTGTCCCTCTGGTAGAGCAGGAGACATTGTGGTGAAACTTTGGTAAAACAGATATTAGGTTGGAGTGGTTGAAGTCTCCAGCAACGATGATAGCTCCTTCGGGTTGTGCAGACTGTTGTTTGCTGATAGCTGCGTGCAGTTCCTCCATAGCTAGTTTACCGTTAGTGTCCGGTGGAATGTAGACTGCAGTCACAACAATGGCTAAGAATTATTTCGGTAAATCAAAGGGCCTGCACTTAATCATTAAATACTCTAAATGAACAGAGCAATGAATTCTAGTAACAATAGAGTCTGTGCACCATGATTTGTTAACATAAATGCACAGACCTTGTCGCTGAGCCATGATTCCATAAAAAACATGACATTACATTCCTTAATCCACATGTGTGCTGTTATCTATTCATATTCATCCATATTCATTAATTTTCTTCGCAAGAGACCATACGTTAGCAAGGAAGATGCTTGGAAAAAAGGGTAGATTAGTCTAGCCCCTAATGCTGCCTCACATCCCCTGAGTAAATAAACTTGCAGGTAGTGGAGAAATTACTACTGAATCGCAAATCTGGAGAGCAACTGGGCCTTGCTTTGTGCACGCTGCCATCTTGGTCGGACCAAGTACCAGGATCAAGGAGCTTGTACGCAACTCATAAAATATCTCATCATCTAAGATCATCATAGATCCAACTCCTCCATACCAGAAACTTTAAACATTTAAAGAGGTTCAATGTCCAAACTCTACATGAAGTGGGATCCAAATGTGCAGCAAGGCGACACAAAAAACGTATAAGTTTGTTGTACGGTGAAGAATACTTGAATAAGTCAATCAGTATGTAACATTTTTTTACAAAGTGTGAAGCTGTAACCAGAGCATCTTCTGTCTGCTCATGTTCTGAGAGGACTGGGAAGCCCACTTTCTGCAGAATTAAAAAATTTGTTTTATGGATTTTTAGGTGAAGGTGATGAAGGTGGCTATGGTGGCGCTGTTGAGCAGTGTGACATAGCTTACTGTTGTTGTCAGGAATTTTGTGTTTGTGTCGGAGTTTACATTTTAACAGTTTCTTTTTTTTCTTTCTCATCCCTGAAATAATCTCAAATTATCGTTTTGATTTCCTGCATCCAGAGTCTAGAGTGAATTAGTCCAGGTTCTGCAAGGGAAATTCTGGATGCCCTAGGTGGAGTTAGCATTCCCCTAACTCTGGCATAAGGGCCCTCTCAGCGGGGCAAGTGGGTGAGGACTCGGTGGCATAATTGTCCCACAGGATCACCATTCCTCTTCAGTTCACGTGTCCAACAGGTTTGCTCGTCTCAGTGAAGCACCCGCTGAGAAACATGAAAGAGCTCTGGTTATAGGAGACTCTATTCTGAGGCACGTGAAAATAGTGAGACTTTTAGGGGCAACAGCAGCACAGGTCATGTGTATACTGGAAGCCAGGGTGCCAGACATAGCAGGTCAGCTTAGGTTTTTAGGAAAGCACAAGTTCTATAAGATTTCACACAGGATTTTAAGAAATATGCCTTTGACAGTCAGAGGTTACTAAGAATATCATTATAGAGGTGTGTAAATTAGCAAAGGCAATGTTTAAAGCTGTAATATGCTCTGGCCCCATCCCAATGCAGCGTGGCGATGTAGCTTGCAGCAGGTTATGGTCGCTGAACTGCTGGATGTCCAAATGGTGCTCCAAAAACAAAGAGGGCAACATAAATAATTTGAGCTATTTTGAGAGAAAGGCTGTTTAGCCTGTTAGGGCGGGACGGTATCCATCCAACTCGGGAAGGTGCGGCTCTCATTTCTTGTATTATAGGTCATAGTCTCAGAACAGCACCAGTTAGCCAGTGTTTGACCAGAGAAAAGGCCAGGGAGCAGAAAGACAGGCTAAACGACTGTCTGCTAGCTGCACGGAGTTGTAACTCTGAATCCACCACATGTCTCATGAGAGAAACCAAAATGTAGAAATTCTCAGAATGTCTGTTTAAGTAACCTGATTAACATTAAATTAAATAGGACTGAGCGCACAGCCAGCACCTCTGATCTAAAGATAGGATTGTTGAATATTAGATCTCTCACATCAAAAGCGCTGACTATAAACTAAATTATTATCGAACAGGAGTTTAATATAATCTGTTTGACAGAAATGTGGATTAAACCGAATAAATATGTAGCATTAAATGAAGCGAGTCCTCCTGGGAATAGTAACATAGAACAACCCCATCTAAATGGCAGAGGAGGCGGAGTCACAGCTATTTATAATAATAATCTAAGCGTCACACAAATAAATAAACACAAGTGTAAAACATTCTTTACACCAACATAAAATATATTTAGTGTCCAAAAGCAGGTCCAGTCAGTCAATTCCATTAATTAACATTTATTGACACCCAGGGGCCCGACTCTGATTTTCTCATAGAATTTGCAGATTTCATCACAAATTTAGCTCCTTCTTTACACAAAGCATTAATTATTGGTGACTTTAAAATTCATTTTAAAGCAGTCAAAATAATTGACCCGAGTCTTTCCTTTGAGTCTCACGTGAATAATATCACCAGGATCTCCTTTTTTCACCTTAGAAATATTGCTAAAATTCGAAATATGATGTTGTTACAGGATGCAGAAAAACTAGTAGATGTTTTTGTAACATCTAGATTAGACTACTGTAATGCTTTACTGTCTGGGTGTTGGAGTAAGTGCAGAAATAAGCTTCAGTTAGTCCAGAATGCAGCAGCAAGAGTCCTCACTAGATCTAGAAAATATGAGCACATCAGCCCTGTTTTAATCATCTACACTGCTCCCAATTACATCTCACACTGATTATAAAATACTACTACTGACGTATAAAGCACTTAACGCTCTCACGCTGCAGAATAGAAATCACGATGTGCAGAAGTCAATGATGAACACTGTGGAATTAAATTCAATTAAATTCAATTCATTTTTATTTGTATAGCGCTTTTAACAATGAACATTGTCTCAAAGCAGCTTTACATAGATAATGTGGTGATTAAACGTAAATATGTTCTTTGTAAGTATGTTTGTCCCTGATGAGCAACTGTGGCAAGGAAAAACTCCCTGAGATGGGATAAGGAAGAAACCTTGAGAGGAACCAGACCCAAGAGGGAACCCATCCTCATCTGGGTTGCACCAAATGTCCATTTGAAGCATATATACAAAGTTGCGGGGTGCAGTGATGACGATCAGAAGCAAACTGCACTCCCGAGTCAGTGCAGCAGACTGCCGACACCAACTACAGTCCAATCCGTCCTCAAAAGCACCCGTTCTACTCCGGAATTACATGGAACCACCCAAGGTGTTGATGAGATACCGTCCCAAGCTGCACAGAAGTGTGAAGATCCGCGGAGGGGAGAGGGGCAGGAACAGTGGTCACTGGAGCCTCAGGAGCATGTTTAACTCGATCGAGAGAGAGAGAGAGAGAGAGAGAGAGAGAGAGAGAGAGAAGGATATGGATTATTAAGTGTTCCTATTGGTGTATGAAAGTTAATGTCACTGTGCAGTTTGCAAGACTCGCTATGGCAGCTGTTCCATAACTGTTGGAAGGCTGTTCCATAACTGTGGGGCTTTATAAGAGAAACATCTGCCCCCTGCTGTAGTCTTTATTATTTGAGGAACCAACAGATAGCCAGCACCTTTTGATCTAAGTAGGCGTGGAGGATCATACTGGTACAGAAGTTCACTCAGATACTGCGGTGTGAGACCGTTAAGTGCTTTATACGTCAGTAGTAATATTTTATAATCAATGCGAGATTTGATTGGGAGCAGTGTAGACTGATTAAAACAGGGGTGATGTGGTCGTATTTCCTAGATCTAGTGAGGACTCTTGCTGCTGCATTCTGGACTAACTGAAGCTTATTTCTGCACTTACTCGCACACCCAGACAGTAAAGCGTTACAGTAGTCCAATCTAGAAGTAACAAAAGCATGAACTAGTTTTTCTGCATCCTGTAACGACATCATATTTCTAATTTTAGCAATATTTCTAAGGTGAAAGAAGGAGATCCTGGTGATATTATTCACGTGAGACTCAAAGGAAAGACTCGGGTCAATAATCACACCAAGGTCAAGTCAAGTCAAGTCAAGTTTATTTGTATAGCGCTTTTCACAACAGACATTGTCTCAAAGCAGCTTTACACAAATCAACAGTGAAGGTGAATGGTGTGAATTTGTCCCTGATGAGCAAGCTGTGGCGACTGTGGCAAGGAAAAACTCCCTTAGATGTTATGAGGAAGAAACCTTGAGAGGAACCAGACTCAAAAGGGAAACCCATCCTCATTTTGGGTGACATCAAGAGTTTGATCATAAATCTTTCAACAATACAGAACACTGGAGAGTGAGAACTAACATGAGCACTGGAGTATAAGATTATAAGTGATGTTCTTTCTGCAGTCTTATACAGTCTATATGGTTAGTAGCTCCGAGTTTTATGAGCTCAGCATTTGTGATCACCACAGATCCAGCATCAGCTTCTCCATGCCAGAGCCTTTAACACTCCAGGAGGTCCAATGCCAAACTCCACACATGTAGCGGGATCCAAATGGCACTGGTACGTCTCTAGATGGTTCGGGATGTTTGTGAGTTCGGCATCTACTTCTTCAAAGGTCCGTAATCATCACGAGGTGGGAGGTGACTGGAGCTGGAGGAACCTCAGGGTGTCTCGGGATGGGGAGAGAAAGAGAAGCAGTGGAGAGCAATTAGCGTAGCTGCTGTTCATGATATTAACAGCACAAGTTGATAATGTGCATGTGATCAGATGTTCTGGAGCACAAGGTTATGATGTGATGTGTGTTATGTGTAGGCTTTGCTAAAAAGATATGTTTTTAATCTACACTTAAACTGGGTGAGTGTGTCTGAGCCCCGAACACCGTCAGGAAGACTATTCCAGAGTTTAGGAGCTAAATGTGAAAAAGCTCTACCACCTTTAGTGGACTTTGCTATTCTAGGAACTACTAGAAGCCCAGAGTTTTGAGATCTCAGGGAGCGTGGCGGATTGTAGCGAGTTAAAAGACTGGATAGATATATGGGAGCCAAACCATTTAGTGCTTTATAAGTGAGAAGTAATAGTTTGTAGTCTATTCGAAACTTAACAGGAAGCCAATGTAGGGACGATAAGATCGGGGTTATGTGATCATATTTTCTTGCCCTTGTAAGAACTCTGGCTGCTGCATTCTGGACTAACTGAAGCTTGTTTATTAATGATGCAGGACATCCACCTAGTAACGCATTACAGTAGTCTATTCTGGAGGTCATGAACGCATGGACGAGCTTTTCTGCATCGGATATGGACAACATATTTCTTAGCTTAGAAATATTTCTAAGGTGAAAGAAGCTGTTTTAGTAACTTGATTGATATGATTTTTGAAAGACAAGTCGCTGTCTAAAATAACACCCAGGTCTTTTACTGTTGAATTAGTGGTTACAGAACATCCGTGTAAATGCAGGTTGAGATGCTGGAGCTTCTGTATACTAGTTTTTGGTCCGATGAGCAAAATCTCAGTCTTATCGGAATTTAAAAGTAGAAAGTTATGGGTCATCCAATCTCTTATTTCCTTAACACACTCAGTTATCCGACTTAATTGAGCTATATCGCCTGGTTTAGATGAAATATATAGCTGAGTATCATCAGCATAACAATGGAAGCTAATTCCATGCCTTCTAATAATATTTCCTAACGGAAGCATGTATATTGTGAACAGCAGGGGTCCTAGAACTGAACCTTGCGGCACGCCATAATTTACTTGCATTAGCCTGGATAGCTCTCCATTTAAATCTACGAAATGGTAACGATCAGACAGGTAGGATTTAAACCAGCTTAATGCCTGTCCCTGAATGCCGATGTAATTTTGTAATCGATCTAGGAGGAGATCATGGTCTATAGTGTCGAAAGCAGCACTAAGATCAAGTAAAACCAACAGCGAAATGAAGCCTTGGTCTGAAGCTAAAAACAGGTCATTAGTTATTTTAACTAGAGCAGTTTCTGTGCTATGATGGGGCCTAAAACCTGACTGAAATTCTTCAAAGATATTGTTCTCTTGCAGGTAGGAACATAACTGGGCAGCGACAATCTTTTCTAAAATCTTAGACATAAATGGGAGATTTGAAATGGGTCTGTAATTTGATAACGTGTTTGGATCCAGATTAGGTTTTTTAATGAGGGGCTTAATAACTGCTAACTTGAGGGATTTAGGGACGTGACCTAAAGATAGTGAGGAGTTAATAATATTCAGAAGAGGTTCACCAGTTGTATATAACACTTCCTTCAGTAATTTAGTAGGAATTGGATCTAACTGACATGTTGTCGATTTAGCTTTGGCAATAACATTATACAGCTCTTCCTGTCCTATACATGTAAAACAGTGGAGTTGTGGAGTTGAAGGTAACACTGTCTCAGGAGATGGTGTCAGAGGTTGAACTGCCACAATTGTTTTTCTAATGTTATCTATTTTTTCAGTGAAGAAAATCATAAAGTCCTCACTACTAAACTGTGATGGAACACAATTTTCAGAGCCCTGATTTGTAGTTAGTTTAGCTACTGTACTGAAAAGGAACCTGGGATTGTTTTTGTTGTTTTCTATAAGTTTGCTCAGGTGTTCAGCTCTAGCAGCTTTTAGCGCCTGTCTGTAGCTGAGCATACTGTCTTTATACGCGATTCTAAATACCTCCAATTTAGTTTTCCTCCATTTTCTCTCCAGATTACGTGCTGTTCTCTTGAGGGCATGCGCATGACTATTATACCAAGGTGCAGGTGCTTGTTCTCTAACCTTTTTTAACCGGATGGGGGCAACGGTGTCTATTGTGCTAGTGAGGATAAGGTCTATGTTGTTAGTTATCTCATCAAGATTATTGGTAGTTATGGGTTTAGTGAGAAATTGAGATAAATCAGGCAGGTTATTTATGAATCTGTCCTTAGTGGTCGGAACAATAGTCCTACCAGGTCGATAACGTGGTGCAACACGGCTAATCTGCTCTACCGGTAGTGTGTACAGTATGAGGTAATGGTCTGTGATGTCATCACTCTGAGGTAAAATATCTATATTAGTGACGTCTGCTCCGTGGGATATTATTAAGTCTAATGTGTGGTTAAAGCGATGAGTTGGTCCGGTGACGTTTTGTTTAACCCCAAAAGAGTTTAATAAGTCAACAAATGATAATCCTAGAGCATCGTTTACATCATCTACATGAATATTAAAATCTCCTACAAGCAGCACTTTATCAAAATCGATCAAGAGATCTGATAGAAAACAAGCAAACTCTTGAAGAAAATCAGCGTAGGGCCCTGGGGGTCTGTACACGGTGACCAGAGCGAGTTTTCTATGTCTGTCTGAAAATACAACTTTAAGAACGAGCACTTCAAATGATTTAAAACTGAATCCTAACATCTGACTAACATTAAGAGAGGCAGTATAAATGGTTCCTACACCCCCCCCACGACCAGTCTGACGCGGCTCATGCTTATAAACATATCCTGACGGTGTCGACTCGTTTAGACCCATATAATCACCTGGTTTAATCCAGGTCTCAGTGAGACAGAGTGCATCGAGATTATTCTCTGTGATCATCTCATTTATAATCAGCGCTTTGGGTGCAAGTGATCTAATGTTTAAAAGACCAAACTTTAAAACTTTTTGGTGTTTGTTTATCTGGCATTTTTCAGTTTTAACTTCAATGAGATTATTTCTGGATCTTGTGTATTTAATTCTTGGTTTTGCTACACGAGGAATAGATACGGTTTCTATAAACTGGGCTGTGTGTGAATTTGTAACTATTTGGTCTGTTGTATGCGTGTTCTCATTGTCGTAAATTTCCTGATGTCTTACCAGTCAGATGGTGTGAAGTATCCTAGAGATGTTATCTGATAGCACTGCTGCTCCAACTCTGCTGGGGTGCAGGCCATCAGGGCGGAAGAACCTAGGACGCTCCCAGAAACAGTTCCAGTTATTAACAAAGAGAAGTTTATGTTCTCGACACCATGACTGTAACCATTCATTTAGAGCTAAAAGTCTACTAAACTTCTCAGCCCCTCGCTGGTAAGTGGGAAGGGGTCCTGACACTATGATCCTCGTTGTGGGTGATGTGCTGCGTACCGTCTCCACCAGGATCCTGAAATCCCTCTTTAAGATCTCCGTTTGCCTCAGCCTGGTGTCGTTTGTTCCGGCATGAAGAACAACCGCTCCGAAGTTCTCCTTCAGGATCGCGGGTACCTGCGCAGCGACATCAAGAACACGAGCACCAGGAAAACAGCGAGTGTGCACCTTACCTTTAGCTCCGGTAGCGCGGACATGCCGGACGATGGAATCTCCGAGAATCACAGTGTCGCGTTTCGTCTCGCGGAGAGGGGCGAAGCGGTTCTCGGTCGAGATCTCGAAGGCCTGTAGTGGTGGCGGGGGAGACGTCCTCGACCGGGGCTTTGCTTGTCTCTTCCGCCGCTGCCGCATCCAGGGTCCATGTTGCACCTTTGCCGGAGATGTAGGTGCGCTGGGTCTGGGCAGAGAAACACGCGGAGTTGAGGTGCTGGGAGCGTTGGGTTCAGCCCGGGAATTTACCTGGGACGAGTGCGCGTCCGCCCGGGATGTTTCCAGCGCCGCTTTCCGCTCTCGCAGCCGGGCATGCTTTTCATGCAGCTCGCGAATCTGTTTCTCCAAAACCTCCATCTCCAACGCCACCGTTTGCAAATCGAACGAGTCCTCACCTGTGCTCAAAGTCAGACACACAGCCGGCATAGTGCTCATAATCACGAACAGAGTTCAGATACACAAATAAGATAAAGTGAGAGAAAATATAGTGGTAGTCGAGTTTAACTGACTACAGGCACAAGTCAGGAAGACAAACAATTTAGGATTATTAAAAGAGAAAAACACAAACAAACGAATACAAACACGAATACAAACACGGAACTCGCGGCAAACAAGTCAAACACAGGAAGCTACGTCACCGGAAGCCAGATAGTCAACCAGAGACCTTCAAAAAAATATGGTAACGCTTCACGATTTTGCGTGTCCTCTCCCAAGGTCTTTGACAGCCGTACATGCTGAAACAGAAACACCATCTAAAGATGCTACGGAATCAGAAAGTTTACTTCTAGCTGCATGTGGTCCTAGTAAAAGTACTTCCGTCTTATCTGAGTTGAGCAGAAGAAAGTTATCAAGCATCCACTGTCTAATGTCCTTTACACACTTCTCAACACTGTTTAGCTGATCTCTCTCATCTGGCTTTGCTGAAATATACAGCTGTGTTTCATCAACATAGCAATGGAAGCGAATCCCATGTTTATGAATGATTTCACCAAGAGGCAGCATATATACAGAGAAAAGCAGTGGGCCTAAGACAGATCCTTGAGGAACACCAAACTTTACCTCATAGAGTGTGGAGAACTCACCATTTACATCCACAAACTGATAGCGATCAGTCAAATAAGACCTGAGCCAAGAGAGAGCTGTTCCCTTTATTCCTACAACGTTCTCAAGTCCAGCAAGCAGTATAGTGTGATCAATGATGTCAAAAGCTGCACTGAGGTCGAGCAAAACAAGTAAGGAGACAAAACCCTGATCAGAGGCCAATAACAGGTCATTTACCACCTTAACTAGCGCCGTCTCTGTGCTATGATGAGGCCGAAATCCTGACTGATACACTTCAAAAATGTTATTCATAAGTAGGTGTGAGCAGAACTGCTGTGCTACAACCTTTTCTAAAATTTTGGATATAAAGGGGAGATTTGATATCGGTCTGTAGTTGGACAACTGACATGGGTCAAGGTCAGGTTTCTTAATAAGGGGGTGGATAACTGCCAGTTTGAAGGATTTAGGTACATAACCAGTGCTAATGGAAGAGTTAATTATTTTTAAAACTGGTTTAATTACCTCTGGAGTTATCTGTTTAAAGAAACTTGTAGGCAATGAATCGAGAATGCAGGTTGATGATTTTAATGAGGAGATTAATGAAATTAAGTCATTCTCATGAATAGGAGTGAAGCTTTGTAGTTGATTGTCCGTTATAATTACACTGCTGTCTACAGGGTTACTTGTAAAATAATTTGGATTTATATATATAAAACAGGGATTCATGTCAGGTCAAGTCAAGTAAGCTTTATTGTCATTTTAACCATTTATAGTGCTCTTAACTTCTTCCACATTTTGTTATGTTACAGCTTTATTCTGAAATGGATGAAATGGATTAACCAGTACCCCATAATGACAACATGAATGGAGTGTTTGAAATCATTCAAAATAAAAAACAAAAGAGAGACATGGAGACATTAAACACAGTGAAGTGCTGGGACCCAGAAGAAATGAATCTTCATGTCACACTGTTGGACGCTGTTTGAGTGTTTATTTTAAATATATAATAATAATAATAATATATAATAATAATATTGGGAATTTTCTTTTTAGAAAATGAGCAGGAGAAGAGCTACTATCCCCTAAAGATAACAGAAATGAGAGTGGAATGGTGCAGAGGACAGAGGTAAAAAAGTACAAATACTCTGTTTCTGTATTTAAGTAGATTTTTCTGGTATCAGTATTTTACTTCACTATTTATTTTTTGGACAACTTTTTACTTTCACTCATAACATTTTTTCACAAATATCTGTACTTTCTACTTCTTACATTTTCAAATCAGACTTGTTACTTTAGTTTTAATCTGTTTGGTGACATCATCAGTATTCTTTCTTCTCACTGTGCGATTTTTCACACATCAACCTGTTTCTTATCATTGGGCTGCTTTTTGAATCCACTGGTGGATCATCTCCTGTCTCTCTCACACCACAGATGTAGACTAGATTTTGAAGCTCACAGTGAGCAGGCAGGAGGCAGTAAGAAGTCTGGGGTTAATGTGGATGAGACAGAGGGAGTCAGTGATGAGAACAGACACATTCCTGATCACCTGATCATCATCATCTTTTCTTTGCTTGTGTTCTACATGGTGGATCTTTAGTCTGCATACATTCATTAGAGAACAACATTTTATATTATTTTTGTATTAATATATTAATTAGGGTTGTCAAAATTAACCCATTAATAATGCGTTAACATAAATTCATTTTAATGGCACAAATCTTATTAATGTGTGATTAATGCATCATGCATTTCTGTTTCACCCAAATATATTTATGTTAAAAATCTAAATCATTAAATATAAAAAGGCTAAATTAAAACAACACACGTTTATTCACAATGTCCTTTTTTTACTCGGATATATATATATATAAACATTGCAAAAACATTTTGTTAATTAATTAATTTGTTTTATTTATGTCTCAAATCAGCACCAAAATTCGCCATGACACACATATACAGCAATTACATTATTCATACTGATTACTCCCAGCTCATACTGTTTAAGATCTATCAGTCTCTTCCAGTCGATGCTGTGGTATATTTCAGATGATGATTTGTTCTTTTCCTGCTCACCTTTCACCTCTTTTAACTTCTCAGATGTTTCTCATTATAAATCTGCTGATGCCTGTGAGAGAATACAGACGTCCACAGTCAGTAAGATTGTACATTATTAGACACCAAACTGATTTTGTACATTTCCTCCATTGGGATCAATAAAGTGTGTGTGTGTGTGTGTGTGTGTGTGTGTGTGTGTGTGTGTGTGTGTGTGTGTGTGTGTGCACGTCCGTCATATCACTCCTCGTCTCAGGAATTGAGGTGTAAAGAGTACGGTATGGAATACTGAGTGTTCACATGAACATGTAGGACCAGGACTAATCTGATGGTTTTCTCTCTCAGTGATCAGTAGTAGAGCATCTCAGAGACATCACTGAAGAACATGTGGAAATATTCTGTTATTTATAGATGATGATGTTTCTCTGGTGGAAGTGTCCATGCAGTGTCTGAGTGGAGTCTAATCAGGAGGATGTGCTGTGGATTTGATTCTGATTACAGAACAGTCATGTGATCTCTGATGTCACAGTGCTGCATGGTTCTGATACTTACAGGGTTCCTTTGGAGGAACTGAATTCGTTTACACTGCACCAACCACTAGCAGCAGCAGCAGGACAATCATCCACACTGTGGAAGCCCTCATAACACTTAAGCTGTGACCTGTACACACACACACACACACACACACACACACACACACACACACACACACACACACACAGTAATGTCCATGTTAGTTCCAGGTTACACTGCAGGATTAAACAGTTCATTAAAGTGAAATAAATTCAGGGTGTGTTTCTCTTCACCAAATACATTCAGCTAAAATAGTAAAAGATCTAAAATAGTGTTAGAAAGATGAAATAAAAATAAAGCTGAAATGAAAGACTTCATAGTTTAAATATTTTTTTTTTTATTCTGTGCAAAACAAAATTCCGGGTTCATGTTCCCAAAAAACAAACATCCAAGGAAACACAGCACTGCTCAGTGATAAGCTACTGAACATGAGAGTGGATGCTCCTCTGGTGAGCTGCATTATCACCTACCTCACATGTCCACAGTATGTGCAGCTGCAGAACACCATCTCAAAAATCATAGTGAGCAGCAACGGGGCACCTCAGGGGACAGTCCTGTCTCCCTTTCTGTTTACACTCTACACATCAGACTTGAGACACTGCTCACAGTCCTGCTATCTGCAGAAGTTCTCTGAAGACTCTGCTGTTGAAGGCTGTATTAGGAGAGGGCAGGAGACCTGCAGTATGGTGGACAGCTTTGTAGAGTGGTATGGATGAAATCACCTGCAACTCAGTGTCTCAAAGACAAAAGAGCTAGTGGTGGATTTAGGAAGCCGAGGACTACCTTAAGCCCAATCAGCATCATGTGCACTGAGATGGCACATTGTGGACAACTATGAGAACCTGGGTGTCCACATAGAAAACAAGCTGGAATGGACCAAAAACACTGATGCACTGTATAAAAGGAGCCACAGGTCCGTTAATGTCTGCAGAACCATGCTGCAGATGTTCTACCACTCAGTGGTAGCCAGCACCATCTTCTACGCTGTAGTGTGCTGGGGTAGCAGGGTGAAGGCAGCCGATGCCAACAGACTCAACAAGCTTATTAGAGAAGAAGACTCTGTCATAAGAACGGAGCTGGAGTCTCTGGTTTAGGTGTCTGAGAGGAGAATGCTGAGGAAACTTCTCAGAATCCTTGACAAAGTGTCACACCCCCTGCATGTGGCACTTAAGGCTTTGATGGCTTTCTAAAGTTCTTGTGGTGGCCTAAAGCTGAAGTTTCTAAGCCTCATGTTAAGTATCACATGACTGTTTATCTTTTTGAAGCAGTATCCTTTTTGAGCTGTGCAAACTTTGCTCTAAACAAACTGTCACTGACAACCAGCACTGTTTTTGTCCAGAAGTGTTAAACACTATTGAAGCTAACTTTTATGACAATGACTGTTAAAAGTCTTTGGAAACAGAGCAGGAAGCAGTGAACATGCTAGTCTTTGCCACAAGGGTGGATTAAGGTAGAAAAAGGAGCTGAATTTGAAAAGGGATAAACTCCCCATAGAGAGAGCAGTAGGACTGCTATGGTATGTAGAGAGTAATATGTTCAAGCTTAACATCTCTTTTAAGGATAGACCCCACACCAGAAGAAACATCTTGTCAATAGTAAGTTCCATTCATGATCTGCTGGGTTTCTTATCTACTGACAACATATTGTGCATGTAGCCTTTTTGATGGCCAAAGCCAGAATTGCACCATTGAAGCAGGTGACAATTCCACACATGGAGGTCGTGGCAGCTATCTTGGCTGGTGAATTGATAAGATGTTAAAAAGGGAGCTACAGATAGACCTGGACAATTTAACATTCTGGACAGACAGTCAGTCAGTGTTAAAGTGTATAGAGAATGAAAATATAAGATTTCGCACATTTGTGGCCAATCAGATCTTCATTTAAAGAGAAAATACAGCGGTGGAACAGTGGAAATACAACAGGTCGAAACTAAACGCTCTGATTTGGCATCCAGAGGGATGAACGCCAACACTTTTTTGAAGTCAAATGAGTGGATTAGTGGGCCAGATTTTTGTGGAAATCAAAAGATGAATGGCCATAGAATCCTACAGAATCTTTGTCACTTTGCCTTCATGATGTTGTGGTAAAGAAGTCTACAAGGGTCTACAGCATTTTGGTCCATAAACACGAGAACCCCACATACCATCTTCTTAATTTGGATTAAGGTAATCCATGTTGGATTAAGGTAAAACAAACTGTTGCCTGGTACTTGAAACTGAAGGGCATTTTGCTGAAAAAGAAAGCAGTTCCTGTCAGAAAACACGGTGCAGGGACAGGAGCCAAATTATTCTGTCAGGGTGTGGGACTGGGTGGAAGGACCCAAATGCACAATACAAGCAGAGTTCAAAAATACAGTCTTTAATGAGGGCATGGAGCAGAGCAGAAATTCCCCACTGTCCAAAAACTTAGGAAAACTAAAAAACTGAGAACATAATAAACAATAAACTAATTAAAAACCGGAAAACCAGGAGAAGCAGAGCAAGAGCACAGTCAGAAAAACAGTCCGAAATCCAAAAGTCCCAAAAAAAATAATATATAGGCAGAGCAAAAAAAACACAAACCCAAAAATCCAAAACGAGGCAGGATCAGAAATAGGGAATAGGGAACAGGACCAGGCAGGGTGGCAAGAGTACTCTCAGGATGTTAGGAAGCCAGAGAGATAATCTGGCACTGATCTAATGTATTGTTGTCCTTCAATAATGGGTGGCAGAAAGAAGGAAATACTGGAATACCAATGCGAACTATGCAGCTCGCAAAGCTTTATCTAAATGTGCTGTGTGCAGGCATGTCTAAGGCAAGAAAGGAGAACAAAAGATGGCAGATCTCCCCAAAGAGAGACTCAAAGCAAACATTTTCCCATTCACCAACATGGGTGTAAATTATTTTAGACCCTTCGAAACAAAAAGAGGAAGAAGCCTGGTGAAACAATATAGTGTCATATTTACTTGTATGTCAAGTAGAGCAGTGATCCTAGAAATGGGTCACTCTTTAAACACAGACTCATGCATTAATGAAGCATATTATGCAGCATATTCACTCTGACAAGGGATCCAACCTGGTAGGAGCTAAAAAGAGAGCTGCAAGACATAATTCCAAGTTGGAATACAGAGAAGATTAAGAAGTATATGTTTTAAAAAAGGTATACAGTGGCCCTTTAGAACAACAATGACTGTAGCATGGAAAAAGATTACAACAAAATGTTCTGAAGGTTACAACATTGAGCAATTAGTAGGAAGTGTACAGGCCTCTGCTCTAAATGACTTCAGCACATCTGCAGCCACAGGACAGCACCAGTCTCTCACACTGCTCTGGTGTGATTTTGGTCTACTCTTCTTCCAGTCTCCTCCACAGTTCGGTGACTGTAATGGGTTTCTTGGCCATAACTTTGTCGCCACGAATTTTCCAGAGGTTCTCTATTGGGTTGAGATCAGGACTCTGGGCAGGCCATGTCATTATTTCAATGTTTTCAGTTTCAAGAAACTGCTTTACCCGTTTTGCTGTGTGACATGGAGCGTTGTCCTGCATGAACACTTGCGGGCTGATTGGGTGATGAACGCATAGAAGGAACCATATGTTGCTGAAGAAGTTTCTGATAAACATTTGCATTCACTCTGCCATGTAGCTGTATAAGAGGCCCAACTCCTGCTGCAGAAAACATGCCCCAAACCATCACACTTCCTCCTCCACTTTTCACTGACTTCTTTACACATTTTGGGTTCAGTCTTTCTCCAGTTTGTTGCCGAACATAATGTTTCCCATCGGACCCAAATGAATTAAACTTGCTTTCATCACTGAAGTGAACTTTGGACCAGTTCTCCTCTGTCCACACAACATGCTCCTCAGCAAAGCTTAGTCTAGCCTCTTGATTCTTTCTGCTAATGAGATGTTTGGTCACTGCAGAGTGGCTTTCAGTCCAAATGCTCTTAAACGTCGAGACACTGTATGACGAGACAGATCCTTACCCTGTTCAGCGCTGAACTGGTGAGCAATTCCAGCTGCAGTGTGGAAACGATTGCCCATTGAGATCCTCCACAGTATCTTGTCCTCTCTTGTATTTGTCTTCCGTGGACGACCAGCCTTCTTGGCGGACTTGAATGAGTTTGTGATGTTGTTAAGATTCAATATTCTTGAAATCACAGATTTGGAAAGACCAGCTTCTCTTGCTATGGCTGATTGGGTCATCCCTTTGGCCTTCATCTGGACAACCTGCTGCCAGAGGCTTTCATTCACTTTAGAACGGCCCACCATCTTGCAGAGTCAGTGAAACTGGAAGTTAGGCTGCCAGTTAAATAGGGGTTACAGATAATCAAGGAAATTAGCACCATGTGCCAGATTAACACCAATAACGGGGAGGTATATAAAAGTGTTCTCTAATTTTGATCAGTGTGTTTTCTGGAAAATAATGTTTTTTTTGGAAATGCCTTAGTTATTTTGTGGAAAAGGTGTTCTGGTAGCATGGTATAGATAGGACAAAAACTCCTTCAACTGTTGTGCAGTGAAGATGACATTATTTCAGAATTGTTCAATTGTTTATAAATTGTTCTCTCATTTTGATCACCACTGTGTAACAGATCTGTTTTGGAAACGGTGTACAAAGGAATATCTGCTCTTGTTACAGGAAAGAAAAAAAATGGACAATTACCAAAAGGTTACAAAAGAGTTGTAATGGTGGTGTACAATACAGCTCCCAGAGGATCATGGATTTTAGGGCACAGTGAAGATGTTTTACCAGATGCCAAAGCGTTGGTAAGAACTGTGCAAGTCAGAACCAAAACTGGTATATTTGAAAGACCAGTAATGAAGCTGTGACTGCTGTTGTTAGGTGCTGAGGAGAAGAATTGAGGTGGGTATTACTCCCATTTGAAGATCAAATGGAGGAAGGCTGTGGGCCCAGATGGCCTCAGCTCCAGGCTCCTTAAGACCTGTGCAGACCAGCTGTGCGGCATATTGCTGTACATGTTTGACCTAAACCTGAAGCTGGGGAAGGTGCCACAGCTATGGAAAACATCCTGCATGATGCCTCTACCAAAGACATCGCATCCAAAAGACTTTGGGGACTACCGACCAGTAACACTGACCTCGCATCTAATGAAGACATTGGAGAGGCTATTGCTCACTCATCTCTGACCTCTGGTGAGCCCACAAATGGATCCACTTCAGTTTGCCTACCAACCTGGCATTGGAGTGTAAGATGCTGTCATCTTCCTCCTAAATAGGGCTATTTCACACCTGAAAAAGGCTGGGAAAGCAGAGTCATGTTTTTTTACTTTAGTGCCTTTAACACCATCCAGCCTGTGCTCCTGTGGGATAAGATGGTGTACATGGGAGCAGACCATCATCTGTCTACCTGGATATTGAACTACCTCACAGACCGAACACAGTATGTGAGGACTCGTGACTGTGAGTCTGACATGGTTGCCTGCAACACTGGAGCCCTGCAGGGAACGGTTCTAGCCCCATTCCTCTTCACCGTCTACACTGCATAGTTCATGTTCAGCTCAGCAACCTGTCACCTACAGAAGTTCTCTGATGACTCTGCCATTGTCTGTCTGATCACGGATGATGATGACAGGGAGTCCAGAACTTTGTGGACTAGTGACTACCACCAGTGAACATTCAGGGAAAGGATTTTGTGAGAGTGGACTCTTACAAATACCTGGGTGTTCATCTGAACAGCAAACTGGACTGTACAGATTATACTGAGGTAAATTATAAGAAAAGGCAGAGCAGACTCTTTCTGCTGAGGAGATTAAGGTCTTTTGGGGTGCAGGGAGAGCTACTGAAGACCATTTTTAACTCTGTGGTGGCCTCAGTCATATTTTATGGTGTGGTCTGCTAGTGCAGCAACAACTCTACTGCAGAAAGGAAGAGACTGGACAAGCTGATCAGGAAGTTCAGCATAGTCCTGGGGATTCCTCTGGGAGAAAGGAGGATGGTAGCAAAACTATCATCATTGCTGGAGAACGACTCTCACCCCCTGTATAATACAGTTTCATCTCTGAGCAGCTCCTTCAGTGACGCACTGTTACATCCTAAGAGTCTCAAAGGACTCGACCTGACTGCAGTCCAACATCGTAACTGACACAAGTAAGGAAATGCTCACATTTGATGGCGTCTGGCACTTTGGAGGGGTGTTCTCTCTTTACGGATTAATAACGGTTTTTCACTGTACAGGGCAAAATGCATAAGGGAAATGGTGGTCACACCAGATACTGACTGGATTCCTATGAAGTCCAATCATATGATCACATCCACCATCACAAACACTTGTGCTTTTCACAGGGTTTCATCCAGAACAGCAAACTGTGTAGAACAAAGAACACTGCTGCTGATCTTCTAGAAGCCTCTGATACTGCAACATAAACAACCCCAAATATCTGAAAGCACCTCCATCTGTCTCAGAGCTGAACACAGATCATCTGCTACAGTCCTGTATGTTTTAGTTATCATGAGTGATAAAGAGGAAGACATTTCACTCACATTTCTATGGATTTCTGTTTTGGATTGTTATTTCACACAGTTTCTGATTAGAACTGAATGATAAATGGTCATGTGACCTGATTTCATTCAAGTCATTATCAGATGCCAGAATCAGACTGTTTGCAGTGATCACACTTTCACACACAAAACTGTTCTTAATGTTTCCCAGAATTCACTTTATTCTGATAAATGTAGAAGTTTCTACACAAATCACTCTGAATACGTACCTCTCACTGATAGTGAGTAAACATGAAGATCTTCTTTATACAATGAGTCCTGGATGCTGTAAACTCCTCCATCAGATACTTTTATTCCTCTCAGAGTAAGAAGTGTGTTAGTGAGTGATGTTCTCTGTGTGTATTTATCTGTACAGTTCAGTGATCTTCTCTCCACACTGCAGATCTGTTCACCATATAGATCTACTGAATCTTTACGCTTATAGATCACTTCCACTCTATCTGATACGTGTAACTCCAGCTGCAGATCTTCACCAGTTTTTCTTTCAACTGAAGATGTTATGGCTGAGGAGAAACACAAGATTGTAAAAGTGTTATAACACATTAAAGCTGAATCAGTGAGAGTTTATAAGCTATAGAGCAGATAAAGTAAAGACACTTACTCTTGATTTTGAGACGAACATGTTCAATGTCATTACCATCACACACACACGTGTAGACGTTTCTCTTACTGAAATCAGCTGCAGTAATGGTGAGGGTCAGATCTCCATTCAGGTACTGATCATGAGACATTTTATATCCATCTAATGATCTGCAGGACGTCTGATCACACCAAGCCACTACATCACTCTTACTGATCAGAGTCCATTTGGCTTCACCAGAACATCTCCGTACACAAGGCAGAACTGCACGCTGATTAAACTTCACCTGTACAATAGTATCAACTGATCCAGATACTGAAAGAGAGAAACAGAGAAACAGAATAAAATATAAATCTATACATGTAGATATAATGAACAGAAACTGATGTGCTACACATTTCAGTATAAATGCTTCCTCTAGACGTCTTTGTGTTTCTAAACTAAAACTGAGGCACATGTGACCTGTAGCATGGAGGGACATTAAACGTATCAGATGCACTGCAGTAAGAATTTTCACACTTTGAGCTCCTGAACTCTGGAGTAAATCCTGAGAAAGTAAATGAAATGAATCCTGAAACAGGTTTAATGGAGGTTTGGAGACTGTAAGAGGAACGAGCTGAGCTCCGTGTGAGCAGGGAGACTGAAATCACACTCACCTTGGATAGAGATGAAGATGAAGATGAGGGTGAATGAAAGCAGGACATGGTGAGGAACCCTGCAGAACTCCATATCTGAGACACAACAGCACCAGCAGCACTGCACAGGTGAGAACAGGGGAGTCACAGGAACTTCAGAACCAACAACAGCATTTAGAACACACACACACACACACACACACACACACACACACACACACACACACAGCCCTAATTAACCACATCCAGAAACACAGGAACTTCAGAACCAACACACACACACACACACCCACACACACACACACACACACACACACACACACACACACACACACACACAGCCCTAATTAACCACATCCAGAAACACAGGAACTTCAGAACCAACACACACACACACACACACACACACACACACACACACACACACACACACACACACAGCCCCAATTAACCACATCCAGAAACACAGGAACTTCAGAACCAACACACACACACACACACACACACACACACACACACACACACACACACACACACACAGCCCTAATTAACCACATCCAGAAACACAGGAACTTCAGAACCAACACACACACACACACACACACACACACACACACACACACACACACACACACAGCCCTAATTAACCACATCCAGAAACACAGGAACTTCAGAACCAACACACACTCACACACACACACACACACACACACACACACACACACACACACACACACAAACAAACACACACAGCCCTAATTAACCACATCCAGAAACACAGGAACTTCAGAACCAACACACACACACACACACACACACACACACACACACACACACACAGCCCTAATTAACCACATCCAGAAACACAGGAACTTCAGAACCAACACACACACACACACACACACACACACACACACACACACACACACACACACACACAGCCCCAATTAACCACATCCAGAAACAAAGGAACTTCAGAACCAACACACACACACACACACACACACACACACACACACACACACACACACACACAGCCCCAATTAACCACATCCAGAAACAAAGGAACTTCAGAACCAACACACACACACACACACACACACACACACACACACACACACACACACACACACACACACACACACACAGCCCCAATTAACCACATCCAGAAACACAGGAACTTCAGAACCAACACACACACACACACACACACACACACACACACACACACACACACACACACACACACACACACAGCCCCAATTAACCACATCCAGAAACACAGGAACTTCAGAACCAACACACACTCACACACACACACACACACACACACACACACACACACACACACACACACACACACACACAAACAAACACACACAGCCCAATTAACCACATCCAGAAACACAGGAACTTCAGAACCAACACACACACACACACACACACACACACACACACACACACACACACACACACACAGCCCTAATTAACCACATCCAGAAACACAGGAACTTCAGAACCAACACACACACACACACACACACCACACACACACACACACACACACACACACACACACACAGCCCCAATTAACCACATCCAGAAACAAAGGAACTTCAGAACCAACACACACACACACACACACACACACACACACACACACACACACACACACACACACACACACACAGCCCCAATTAACCACATCCAGAAACACAGGAACTTCACAACCAACACACACACACACACACACACACACACACACACACACACACACACACACACAGCCCCAATTAACCACATCCAGAAACACAGGAACTTCAGAACCAACACACACACACACACACACACACACACACACACACACACACACACACACACACACACACACACACACAGCCCTAAGCTGAAGGTTAATAATTATTACAGGTGAAAGATTGCTTTTTCAATTATAATTATTTTACACTTTTTTTATTTATCTGCAGCAACATTTAATTTGATAAAACTTTAGTGAACAGAGAATTTGTACTACACACACTGACACTACTGTTACTGATAATAATATATAATAATACAATTAAACTGTTTTTTTTCCTTCACAACAGAAGGAGAAGGAAAGAGGAAGTAAAAGCATGTCACGAGCAGTTTTTTCAGTGTGTGTGATTTCTTCCCAAAACCAATAAATCTGTAATTAGGAATAAATGAATAAACTGTATTTCTGTACAAATAAAGAAATACAGAACTCTTACCAAACTCTAACAGAACTGTAACAAATCTCTTACAGAACTGTTTCCTGTGGGGTTTTGTACAGAAACTCTTCATGGTGAGGAGATGAAAAGTGCAGCTCGGGATGAAGAGATAAAGTGATGTGAGGTACAGGTGAAAGTGTAAAGTGTGTAGAAGATGTGTGTGTGTTATAATGTGGATCATGAACTCACCAAAGTGTGTAGATTAGAAACTCTGGTTGATCTTCTCCTCTCCGTGATCTTTAACATCCAACTGTCTAGTTCTCCCTCTTCTCCTTTTATTTCTACCGTACTTCTCCTTTTCCTTTTCCTTATTTTTTTTTCCCAATTGGTGTATTAGAGGTTAAAAAAAGGAAGGATATTCGATTTGAAATTCTATTAATCAGACACATTAACCAGATCATTACTCATCTCAGCCCATTCCACCATCAGTTATTTATTATTATTTAGACTTTACCGTACTAAACTGTTTACATGCTGTCTATTGCACCTCTTGTGGTATAATTGTCTTGTATAATCTGTTTTTATCTTGTCTTGTCTGTTTTGTCTCGTATAGTCTAAGCTGAATGTATAGTTTTATTTATGTCTGTACTTTTGAGAGTCACTAACAACTGAAACCAAATTCCTTGCGTGTGTCAACACACTTGGCCAATAAACCTGATTCTGATTCTGATTGTGGTATCAAAAAATTACAAGGGTAGTTTTGTAATACTCCAACAGAAAGCAGCACAAGGCTGCATGCACAGTCACAAGGAGCGTCGACCTTCATATGTCAGTGTGCCAAAAGACATCGTCCTGTGTACATCAGGAGCTGTGCAACTATTGTTATTCTGTCCACATGCATTACCACGTCTGCGATTTCATCAAGGACAGCAAGTCCGAAAAACGTGTAAACATGTAACATAATTTTCATTGCTAGAGACTCAAAGTTCATTGATGGAGATTTAAAGCACTTTTGTAAGTCGCTCTGGATAAGGACATCTGCTAAATGCCGCAAATGTAAAAGTAAATGATGTAATTCTGTGTGAAAGTGGGCAAATCTGCCACATAGACATTTGGCATGATTCTGCAAGTGTGAATCGCAGAAGGTACTTGACACGCTTCGAAAAGAAAACTTCCATGCTATGCTACACTGCAAAGTGTTGTCTCTTACAAAATTCAGGCCTTGACTCCATTTTATGTTCTTATTAGTGTACTGATGTTTCTGATTACTCTCCTTGTTTGTGTGTTTTTGTTTAGCTTTCGCTACTTATGGTTTTCTGTGTATCGGACTTTTATGCCTGTTTCCTCTACTCTGGTTTTGGATCTGCTCCTGTGTTGTTGTAAATAAACCGTGTATAGATTCTACATCCCTTGTCCCAGGAAATGTTACAGAATACTTTGCCAACTGAGAATCCAGTCAAGTTAAATTTTTATATTAGATTGCAGTTTGAAATTATTCTTTCCAGTGCCTCTCTACTTATTCAAGGTATTAGGGTTAGTAAGATTAGGTTAAGTTTGTGATCCACATATTTCATTTGGCACATTTTATGCTGAATGCTCTTCCTAACACAACCCTTCCCAATTATCCGGGCTTGGGCCATCACTAACAGTGCATTGGCTTGTGCAACCATAATGGCTGGGTTATATGATGTTTGTGGATGATATTGTGATTTGTGGTGAGAGTAGGGAGCAGGTGGAGAAGAACCTGGAGAGGTGGAGGTACATGGACTATGATGTTTGTGGATGATATTGTGATGTGTGGTGAGAGTAGGGAGCAGGTTGAGAAGAGCCTAGAGAGGTGAAGGTACACGCTGGGGATGTAACAAGGTTGAAATAGTTTTATTTCACTAGATTTTATAGATATATAGATTCTATATATATTGTATATATAAACTATATTTGTTGAAATCATCAGTGTTTGGTAAAATACATTTAAAAAAGGATCTGTAATAAGGTAATGGGTTCACCTTCCCCCTATTTTTGTTGACAGTGTTACTGGTGTGTGAGCTGAAGCTGTTGTGACAATCTGTATATAAAAATACATTCTCTATGCAGACCAAATCTGGCGTTTTCCTGTCGTTTATCACCATTTTCAACACAACGCAGACCACAGAAGCATACGGTTACACTGGTGCCGTGACTCGTGCGATTGTTCCGAGGTTGCTGCACAGACTAGAATATGCCGGACTTCACCGCTTTTCCACTTCATCGAGGAGACGTCAGACATCATTGCTTCTTCTAATTCGTCAAGGAGACGTCGTTTTTCACTGCTTTTCGCTCCAAGTACATGGACTGAGGTTACGGTACTCTTTTATCTTCAAGATTAAAGACGTTCTAAATGAACATTGATTTAATTTGATAATTTCTGAAATGTTTTAAGTTATTGATTGATTTAGAAGAGTTGTAAAGTCAACAGTGCAAAAGTGTAAATATCATTTACTCAGTTTTGAATGCAATTTTTAACTAATGATGCATTCTAACAAAGATGAGGAAGAGCACCACAGACGCATTATTTGCTTTGAGAATGTTGATGGAGAAGTATAGAGAAGGTCAGAAGGAGCTGCATTGTGTGTTTGTGGATTTAGAGAAAGCGTACGACAGAGTGCCAAGAGAGGAGTTGTGGTATTGTATGAGGAAGTCAGGTGTGTCAGAGAAGTATGTGAGGGTGGTGCAGGACATGTATGAGGACAGTGTGACGGCAGTGAAGTGTGCAGTAGGAACAACAGACTGGTTCAGGGTGAAGGTTGGACTGCATCAAGGATCGGCCCTGAGCCCTTTCCTGTTTGCAGTGGTGATGGACAGGTTGACGGACAAGGTCAGACAGGAGTCAAGTCAAGTCAAGTCAGGTTTATTTGTATAGCGCTTTTCACAACAGACATAAACAAAGCTGCTGACCTTGCTGAACAGCATCTTAAAAGTGAGGGCAGAACATTGCAAAATCGGGACATGGAGCTTGCCGTTATGTTCATACGTAATTGTCCTGATAAAGATCTCTCAATGATTTTTTTTAAGCGAACCACAGCATGAGTGGACCGCTGCAGAGGTACAGGATCGTTTGGATGAATTTGTGAGAAACCGCAAAGTATATGAGTGTCAGTTCTCCCAACACACAGCTAGTGCTGTCAGTAATGAAGTTGTTAGGGCTCCTGGGAGTGCAGTTTAGCCTGATCATACAACATGTGAAAGTAACACGATGGATAGGATACTGAATATGCTGGAGAAAGCACTGACATGTAACACACAGTCTTCCAGGGCGGTTGTGCATCGCAAACCGAATGCTAAGAGATCACTTGTGTGTAAAGTCTGTCAGTGTAATGACCACAACACAGTTGCTCACTGTAGATTGCACAAATTGTGTTTCACTTGCTATCATCCTGGTCATACACATGACATCTGTGAGATGACTACGTCACAGGTTATGCCAAACAGCTCGACTGCTGCTGTTGACAGTCACAGTCAAAGGTCCTCTCAGGGAAACTAGTGAGCCTGCATCTGGAGGAGGGCGATGGTAGGCACATGAGTTCAACCTCCTTTGATAGTGATGATATTGAGTCTGTATATGCTTTCTTGTGCAAAAATGTCCCGAAGTCTAGCAAAGTAATCTTGCAGAATACCATGAGAACCTCTCAAAGTGAAAGTTTGTTCTACACTAATGTGTTAGTGCAGGATAAGGTTGAGTTACAAGGCATGATGGATACTGGGTCAGTGGCAACTACCATCAGTGCAGACATAATACCCATGTTGAAACAAGCAGGCGTGATGACTGAAGACATGCTGGCCCCTGCCGATATTGTTTTAGTGGGTTGTGGGGGAAAACAAAACAGTCCTTTAGGACTATGTGATTTGAAACTTGAGGTTTATGGGTACAAGTTTTTAGTACCAGTTTTGTTTGTAAAAGGACAGATTGATCCCATTGTTTTAGGTACAAATGTACTAAAGCCACTTATCAGACATTTCAAGTCAAACAATGGATTTTGGCGCGTTATGAGTAAACCCGATTCACCATGCCAGAATGACAGTAGCCAGTTCCTTCATCTTCTGTCTAGCCTAGAGAGATGGCGAGGGAAGTCCATCCCAGACAAGGTTGGAAGGTTGAAAAGTTCTATGACTGAACATCTGGTTTGGGGTCGATTGGCCACGGGTTCTGTATTATCAGCTGGCAGCATGGTACTCATTGAGCCATGTGCATCCCCATGTGTGAACAAACAGGCGGATAGTGGGCGGATAGTGTCTCCACTGTGGGGAGATGGGTGGCTGCCCTTGAAGATTATCAACCCCACTTCAGCAGCTACGTAGGAATTTGAAAATTGCAGATGTTTTCCCCTTCATTGCTTTGGAGGACTTTGATCAGTTTTCTGACACTTTGACTGTGGGGAAAGTGCAAAGTAGTAGTTCCTGCTGTAGCCTTACTGCCAGAAGCTTATGCAGTAACATCATCGATGTGAATGATATGCTGGAAAAGCTAGGGCTTAGCTCCATTCCGATTGGAGATTGTGAAGTGTCCTTACAGTGTAAAGACAAACTTGTTGATTTGATTGAGACATATGAGTCTGTCTTCTCGAGACATCATCTGGATTGTGGTGAGGCGCGGGATTTCTGCCATCATATTAGATTAACAGATGACCGACCGTTTAGATTGCCAGACAGCAGAATGTCGCCTGCTCATTATTATAAGCTGAAAGAGACTTTGGATGAGATGGAGGCAAAAAATGCACAAATCTTGTAGTGAATTTGCCTCTCCCTTGGTTCTGGTGTGGCTTAATGCCAGAACTGTTAAAGACGCCCATCCGCTTCCACATCAGAGTGACGTCCTGGCTGCGTTGGGGGGAAACGTTTTTTAGCACCATGGACTTGACAGCTGGCTATTACAACATACCCCTACATGAACATGACAGGAAGTATACAGCATTTTCGTGACCCCTTGGACTACAGGAATACAATCGTCTCCCGCATGGGCTGTGTAATAGTCCAGCCACATTTATGAGCATGATGTTGACTATATTTGGTGACCAGAACTTTTTAAGTCGTCTGTGTTATCTTGATGATTTGTTGGGGTTTGCCAAGACCGAAGAAGAGAGCTTGGCTCGTTTGGAGATGGTGTTTCGACGCCTAAAAGAACATAACTTGAAACTCTCACCTTCAAAATGTCAGTTTTTGAGGCGTTCAGTTAAATTCCAAGGGCATGTGATTTCCCAGGATGGAATTTCAAGGGATCCAGATAAAGTGGAAGCCATAGTCAAAGTGACAGAGGCTGATTTGATGGAGTTGGATGGCGTCACCCCATCGCCTTCCAAAATACGTTCCTTTTTAGGGATGGTAATCTACTATCAGCATTTTATTGAAAACTGTTCTGTGTTGGCCAAACCCTTGTTTGCTTTGACTGGTGGTCAGAAAAGGCCTCGGAAATCAAAAAGCAATAAAAGGCCTTTGTTGTCCCGCAAACTTGGCCCAGATGATTGGACCCAGGAGTGTAGTCAGGCTTTTCGGGATCTTAAGGCAGCACTCACTGAAGAAGTGCTTTTGGCTCACCCTGACTTTAGCAAGCCGTTCATTTTATCTGTTGATGCATTTACCGCCGGACTTGATGCAGTGCTGTCGCAACTTCATCTCAACAGTGACAAAGCACGGCCAATAGCTTTTGCCAGTAAATCTCTAAATCATGCTCAGGCAAAATACCCTGCACATCGCCTTGAATTTTTTGCAATGAAATGGGCGATTTATAATAAATTTAGCCATTGGTTACGTGGTCACAGGTTCACTGTGTGGACCGACAACAATCCCTTGAGGTACATACTGACCAAGCCCAGGTTGGATGCCTGCGGGTAGCGCTGGGTGGCAAAGCTGGCACCATTTGATTTTGATATCCAGTATATTCCGGGCACTAAAAATGTGGTGGCTGACGCCCTCGGTAGAGAGCCTTTTGTGCAGTCTACAATTTTGCACAGATTGAGTAGGGCTTAATATTCCACCCTTCTTAAGGAGGCGGCCAATTTAAAAAAGGATGATGTTCAGAATACGTTTCGGCTGTCCGCAGCGCTACCAGAGTTGAGGGATGTGAATGCTCAGTTTGAGACTCGAGATGCTACCTGTGAAGCTGTTTGTATTTCAGGATGTTTACAGGTGAGCAGTGATGAGATTTCTGCTGTCATGCAAACACATCAGCATTGGAAAGATGCAGGTACTGTGAGAGCTATTTCACATGTGCAGTACCTAGAGTCTCTTGTTGCAGTGGGGCAGAATCCTGTTCTGTTCTGAGTTCAGATGAAGTTTGTTGTACCTGAATCGCTTCGAATGGCAGTGTTGAAAGTCATTCATGATGATGCGGGCCATCAGGGTCAGCAGCGCTCATTAGGGTTGGCCAGACAGAGGTTTTATTGGAATACAATGGAGAAAGATGTTAAAGACTACGTGCACAACTGTAAGAGATGCATTGTGAGCAAGGCTCCTGAGCCTGAAGCTCGGGCTCCATTAGTTTCCATTACCACTTTGTCGCCACTTGAATTAGTTTGCATAGACTTTTGCTCAGCTGAAGACCACAACAATAAGTCTATTGACATTTTAGTAGTCACTGACCATTTCACAAAGTTGGCGTGTGCATATCCTTGCCCTAACCAATCCACAAAGACAGTGGCATGGGTTCTTTGGAACAATTTATTTTGCGTGTATGGTTTTCCTGTTACCATTCACTCTGACCAGGGTGCCAATTTTGAGAGTTTGTTGATTGCGGAGCTGTCAGTTGGCTGGTATTGACAAAACTCACACCACACCATACCATCTAATGGGCAATGGTCAGGTGGAAAGGATGAACCGCACTCTTGGTAACATGATTCGTGCACTGCCCCCAGATCTAAAGTACAGATGGCTGCAAATGTTGAACACCTTGACTTTTGCATATAATTACATAATAATAACGTATTGCGCTTTTCACAACAGACATTGTCTCAAGGCAGCTTTACAGAAATCAACAGTGAAGGTGAATGGTGTGTGTTTATCCCTGATGAGCAGCCGTGGCGACTGTGGCAAGGAAATACTCCCTTAGATGTCATGAGGAAGAAACCTTGAGAGGAACCAGACTCAAAAGGGGAACACTGGAGAGTGAGAACTAACATAAGCACTGGAGTGTGTGATTATGAATGATGATCTTTTTACAGTCTTTTACAGTCATTATGGTTATAAAACTAGGAGCTACTGAGCAACTCATAAAATAGCTCAACGTTTGCGATCATCACAGATCCAGCAGCAGCTTCTCCATGCCAGAGCCTTTAAACACTCCAGGAGGTCCAGTGTCCAAACTCCACATGTAGTTGGATCCAATTGGCACTGGTACGTCTCTAGATGGTTCGGGATGTTTGCGAGTTCAGCATCTATTTCTTTAAAGGTCCACAATCTTCATGAGGTGGGACGTGACTGGAGCTGGAGCAACCTCAGGGTGTCTCGGGATGGGGAGAGAAAGAGAAGCAGTGGAGAGCAATTAGCGTAGCTGCTGTTCATGATATTAACAGCACAAGTTGATAATGTGCATGTGATCAGATGTTCTGGAGCACAAGGTTATGCTGTGATGTGTGTTATGTGTAGAACTCGCTAAAAATATATGTTTTTAATCTGCACTTTATCTGGGAGAGTGTGTCTGAGCCCTGAACACTGTCAGGAAGACTAATCCAGAGTTTAGGAGCTAAATTTTCTACTGGCTTTAATGGACTTTGCTATTCTAGTAGTTTGTAACTGGTTGGAAACTTAACAGGTAGCCAGTGTAGGGACGATAAGATCGGGGTTATGTGATCATATTTTTTTGACCTTGTGAGAACTCTGGCTGCCGCATTCTGAACTAACTGAAGCTTGTTTATTAATGATGCAGGACATCCACCTAGTAACGCATTACAATAGTCCAGTCTGGAGGTCATGAACGCATGGACGAGCTTCTCTGCATCAGATATAGACAACATGTTTTTTAACTTAGAAATATTTCGTTTTGTTTTTGTAACTTGGTTGATATGATTTTTGAAAGATAAGTTGCTCTAAAATAACTCCCAGGTCTTTTACTGTGGAACTAGTGGTTACAGAACATCCTTCTAAATGCAGGTTGAGATGCTGGAGCTTCTGTGTACTAGTTTTTGGGCCGATGAGCAAAATCTCCTTCTTATCAGAATTTAAAAGTAGAAAGTTATGGGTCATCCAATCTCTTATTTCCTTAACACACTCAGTTATCCGAGTTAATTGAGCGTATCGCCTGGTTTTGAAGAGATATATAGCTGAGTATCATCAGCATAACAATGGAAGCTAATTCCATGCCTGCTAATAATATTTCCTAAGGGAAGCATGTATATTGTGAAAAGCAGGGGTCATAGAACTGAACCTTGTGGCACGCCATAATTTACTTGCATTAGCCTGGATAGCTCTCATTTAAGTCTACGAAATGGTAACGATCGGACAGGTAGGATTTAAACCAGCTTAATGCCTGTCCCTGAATGCTGATGTAATTCTGTAAGTGATCTAGGAGGAGATCATGGTCTATAGTGTCGAATGCAGCACTAAGATCTAGTAAAACTAACAGCGAGATGAAGCCTTGGTCTGAAGCTAAAAACAGGACATTAGTGATTGTAACTAGAGCAGTTTCTGTGCTATGATGGAGCCTGAAACCTGACTGAAACTCTTCAAAGATATTGGTCTCTTGTAAGTAGGAACATAACTGGGCAGCGACAATCTTTTCTAAAATCTTACACATAAATGGGAGATTTGAAAACGGTCTGTAATTCGATAGCGTGTTTGGATCTAAATGAGGTTTCTTAATGAGGGGCCTAATAACTGCTAATTTGAGGGATTTAGGGACGTGACCTAAAGATAGTGAGGAGTTAATAATATTGAGAAGAGGCTCACCAGCTGTATATAACACTTCCTTCAGTAGATTAGTTGGAATGGGATCTAACTGACATGTCGTTGATTTAGCTTTGGTAATAACATCATACAGCTCTTCCTGTCCTATACATGTAAAACAGTGTAGTTGTAGTGGAGTTGAAGGTAACACTGTCTCAGGAGATGCTGTCAGAGGTTGAACTGCCACAATTGTTTTTCTAATGTTATCTATTTTTTTCAGTGAAGAAATTCATAAAGTCCTCACTACTAAAGAGCCCTGATTTGTAGTTAATTTAGCTACTGTACTGAAAAGGAACCTGGGATTGTTTTTGTTGTTTTCTATGAGTTTGCTCAGATGTTCAGCTCTAGCAGCTTTTAGCGCCTGTCTGTAGCTGAGCATACTGTCTTTATACGCAATTCTAAATACCTCCAATTTAGTTGGTCTGGTGACGTTTTGTTTAACCCCAAAAGAGTTTAATATTTGACAAATGATAATCCTAGAGCATCGTTTACATCATCTACATGAATATTAAAATCTCCTACAAGCAGCACTTTATAAAAATTGATCAAGAGGTCTGAAAGAAAACGAGCAAACTCTTGAAGAAAATCAGCGTAGGGCCCTGGGGGTCTGTACACGGTGGCCAGAGCGAGTTTTCTATGCATGTCTGAAAGTACAACTTTAAGAATGAGCACTTCAAATGATTTAAAGCTGAAATTAATCTCTGATAACATTAAGAGGGACACTATAAATGGTTGCTACGACCATTTACTACACGAGGAATAGATACGGTTTCTATAAACTGAGCTGTGTGTGTACCTGTAACTATTTGGTCTGTTGTATTCGTGTTCTCATAGTCGTTAATTGTCTGATATCTTACCAGTCAGATGGTGTGAAGTATCTTAGAGATGTTATCTGATAGCACTGCTGCTCCAACTCTGCTGGGGTGCAGGCCATCAGGGCGGAAGAGCCTAGGACGCTCCCAGAAACAGTTCCAGTTATTAACAAAGAGAAGTTTCTGCTCCCGACACCATGACTGTAACCATTCATTTAGTGCAAGGCTGCTTATCAGGAATAAACACACATCATTCACCTTCACGCTTAAAATTCTTTAAAGCTGCTTTAAGACAATGTCTGTTGTGAAAAGCGCAATAGAAATAAACTTGACTCCTTTTGTAAAGGTCTTTCTAGAGGAACTATTCTATTTAATGTTTGTCCTGCCATGGATTTTAATCCCAATGCTATTTTCTGTTGCTTTTGGTCTTTTGCACATGTTTAATAAAGAGTCTGGGCACTCTCAGTTTCTCTTAGTGTTTATTTGAGGTATTTAGTTAGTTAATTGGGTTAATTGCAGCGACTTATTGTGAAAACGTTAATAGTACCTTCAACACTTTTTTATACACACATGACATGAAGTGCAGATACACACTGTACACTTCTTTACACTCTTCAGAAATGTTCTCAACTGAAACACAATAAAGGTATTAGTGTATTAGAAAATGAGAAAATCTGTGAGAAACTGATCCTAAATATACTTTTATTTAGAGTCCAATAAAACAACAAAAAAAAATAGTAACATTTTATATTAAGTCTCACCGAGTTTTCAATTGTTATAAAGATTATTGCTAAAATGTGTAATATAGAAACAGACCTCATTTATCACAATATTATCATGTTAGATTGCCAGCCCTATTTTACAGACTAATAGAAAGAACAAGTACAAAGGTCCTTTTCACCATTTTTGTTCTATTATTATTAAAATATAATCATTGTTAATAAAATACTCATGCTTTTCCATTAAGACAAAGTCCATTCTAAACCTGTTCTGAGATGATTTATCTGATTAGCATGGTTGTAAACATTGGTTATATGAGGAGATTTGTGGGCTGCATGTCACCTTTCATCAGTGCCAGGGTCAGAACTCGAACCAGGTTTGAAAGTGCCGAAGAAGATCGTGTGAGGTCAAGTGCAGAGAAAGTTTTCTTTTTTAAGGGGGGGTTCATCTGGTAGAGAAAAGGTAGACATCTTTAATTATGACGTTCTGGAGCTGATGAGCGCTCCTCTAGCCCTACCAGTCCACCAGATACTCCACTGGGAAAAGTTATCTGTAACTGTTTCTGCTTTGTTATATGGTAAAGAATATTCAAATAAGCCAATCACTATGTACCATTTTTCTACAAAGGTTGAAGATTTTAATATAAAGCTGTAAACAGAGCATTGGGCTTCTTCTGTCTGCTCATGTTCTGAGAGGACTGGCAAGCCCACTTTCTGCAGAGCTTTAAGATTGGTTTTATGGATTTTTAAGTGAAGGTGATGAAGGAAACGACCAGATAATGAAGTTAATGAACAGATAGTTTGACCATCAGCAATATTCATGAGAAAGAATTATGGTGAATCAGTTCCTCATTTAGGAATCTGGTGACTGAGTAAGGAAGGCAGAGGAAGTAGAACAAAAAAGAGGGAAATGAAAGTGATTGTAGATAGATCTGCAGTAAAGTGAAAATCTGAAGCAGAAGTTAGGGTGAGGAAAAGAAGTGAGGGACAGGACAGAACGTTTTAAGAAAAGAAAACTTGGTTGGATTTTGCAAAACTTTACATGAGCTGGAGTGAAAATAATGTGAACATGACACAAAGTCTGGGATAATGACAAGAATGCAGGAAACAGAAGTTATCCAAAATCTCAGAGAAAAGAAATCACGATGTTGGAGACTGATGATGTGGGTTACAGTAATCTCACCCTGTTACTTCCACATGCAGTTTCACTTTGACTCTTACAACAAATAACAGCACACACGTCAGCAGCAAGAAAACCACAATAAGCTTCAGAAATTTCCAATGTACATCATACCTATGTAGCAATAATCTATGAGGTTTGTTCCCCTGGGCCAGTTTGCAGAAAAATCCTTGGACGACTTTGACCAGGGGGGTTTCCCGAAAGATGGTTACCATTTGATAAATCATAACCTCTGGGTTGATTTACCCCAAACAGGCATATCATGAGTATGTCGGTTCCAAAACACCTGAGAAGAGTTAGTTTAATCAACCTCCAACTGGTTACCCAGAGGTAATGCGCGTGCACGGTGCATATATAAAGACATTTTCAATGGATCGCCGATTTCACGAGTTACCATGGAAACGCAAAGCGGAAAAAAGAGAGCGGCGTATTTCACAGAGGCGGAGTTGGAGGTTTTAATGCACGCTTATGAGGAGTTTAAGCCAATAATTTTAAAAAGAAGCAATACAGCTGCTTCAGCTAAAGCAAGAGAGTTGCTTGGCAAAAAATACCGGACAGAGTAAATGCGTGAGTTTATTAAATTACAAATTTGGTATTGGCTCCCGTTTTATTAAAATGCAAAATAATGAAGTATGACTTCTACATCCTTTTGAATGTTATATCACTATGAAAGCATTTATTTTTCCTGCAATTTATTTCTTTAGTTTAAAATAATAATGTATATTTCTTATTTAATAAGGTGTAATCCTTCTGGAGCCACAAGAAATTTAAACCAAGTCAAAATGAAACACAAACATTCTGCAGAAAGGTCATATTTGATTACACAATGACTGAACTATTATTATAACAGGATTTAGTATATTCATTCTGTCATGTAGCTAATAGAAAGAAGACTGAAGCCTGTCTTACTGGCGTGGGCCCACCACCACCTCCCCTCACCCCCTCTGAGGAGCTGGCTCTGTCCCTTAATAAAGGGCCACCAGTGGTTGCTGGCATTCCAGGGGGCAGTTCATCACACACACCATGCACCACAAGTGATGGGGAAAAAATGGTGAAATGTAAGTTTACCTCTATGATTTGTTTTAATTTTTTGTCCTAATAATTTACTCTCTGTGTCACTTAAAGGCTTTTTGAACAAGATTCATTTTTATGTAGGTTTATTTTATTTAACTGCATATGATGTATAGGCCACTGTGATCTTACTCTGACATCTTACTCTTTTCATGGATTATTTTCTCTGATAATATTGAGAATTGAATGGGTTGTGTGTTCTTATAGATACTGATGGATGTATTGTATTATCAAACCCTCCAGAAAGAACACAGTCTGTCACAGTTGTAAGTGATTTGTTGAGCTGTATAAGGTCCATCTCCAAAAACAAATAAGAAAAAGTGACATGGAGAGGGACCTTATACAGCTTCAAATGGAAGAGAAAATGCTTCTCATTAAAAAAGCAGCACTTGAAATTGAATTACTGGAGCATCGCCTTAAGGTGAAAACTTGTCTGAATATTAATCTGTTGCATGTTAAGTGTTGTGTGTGTGTGTGTGTGTGTGTGTGTGTGTGTGAGTGAAAAAAGACAATATAAAAAAAACATTTTATTGAATTTTACTTGTATTGTTTTTCAGGAAATAAAGAAATAAACTGCCTGGCAGACCAGTGCAAAAAATTAATAAAGTGATTTTGACAGATCCTGTCTCTCAAAAGTCTTCCGTCTCTGTTGGCCTCTAAAATCTGTAGGTGTTCCTCTGGGCCATCTTCCTCAATACAAGGAGGGGGGCTCTCTCCTCTTATAGTGGCAATATTGTGAAGCACAACACAAGCCACTATAATGTCGCATGCCCTCTCTGGACTAACCCGGAGCCCACGCAGATGCTGAAACCCAGATTTGAGGATCCCTATAGTCATCTCCACCTTGGCCTGTGTTCGGCTGTGAGCCAGGTTAAACCGTGTCTGTGGTCCAGGCTCAGGTTCAGGGTAGGGTGTCATTAAATAGGGCAGACAAGGGTATCCTCTGTCCCCCAGCAAGTAACCATTGTACTGTCCTGTAATGATTGAAGTGTACAACACAAATATAGTAAAAAGAAAAGAAACAATTGTATAAAGTAAAACATACCCTGCTGAAATGTCTGGCATAATGATGACTCGTGGAAAATTCTGGCATCATGCACAGATCCTGGCCATTTTGCCTCGACATTGGTAATGATTTGGGTTGCCTCACATATTACCTAGTTAGTGGAAAAAGTAATGACTTTAATGATTTTAAGAAGGGAAAAAATGAAGTTGTTACCTGCACATTGATGCTATGAATAGATTTCCTATTAACACAGTCTCCCTCATTTATTGGTGGAGCTTTAATAGGAATGTGAGTGCCATCAATGCACCCAATTACATTTGGAAACCCTGAAACAGAAAGTTATGGAAGTATGAAGTGTGTGTGTGCGCATAATGAATACATGTATAGATATAAATAATATGACCTAAATATTAAATATATATGTGTGTGTGCCAGACATACTGTACGAACGGCTCTACACACAGTTGCCTTTCCCACATGCTCTGAATCGCCCACACTGTACAAAAAATGTTTTCTGTGCTAAGCGCAGAACCGCGCGGTTTGTCACATTTGCGATATGCGGTTTTAAAAGACGTGTTAAATAAACTAACAAATCTTTGGAGAAACGATAACGCTCTTTCAAATATTCATTAGGGTATGCAAACACATCAATACGCGGTGTTATAACCCTCTCCCGAAGAAAAAAACCTCGTATAATTTGTGCTTCTACGTCCACAGGATCCTCATCAAAAGGGCACGCCGAAGTTACACTAAAACATAACCTGCTCCCGAGCAGCTTATCTTCGGAGAGTCAGTTGCTATGGTTACATACATACCCAGAAAGTTACCTCCGTTTTTGGAACCGAAAGTTGAGGTTATTTACGAACTTACCCTTAAACATACCCAGGTATGTCACATAACCTGCTTTCTGGAATACCCCCCTGGTTCTGTTCGTGGATGGGGCTGATTACAATGATCCAGAAACAGGTCACGATTGTGTTGGGTTTGCAGTAGTAAATAAACATGACAATTTGAAAGCAGAATCTTTGCCACGTCATTTTCCCGCTCATGCATCAGAACTAGTAGCTTTAACTAAAGTAACTAAATGAGCAAAGAAATCCAGTGGTGACTGAAACACTCAGGTAGCATGAATAGAATAGAAGAGCCTTTACATGTCACATATACATTACAGCACCGTGAAATTCTTTCTTCGCATATACCAGCTTGCTTGGAAACTGGGGTCAGAGCGTAGGGTCAGACATGATACAGTGCTCTGATGCACAGAGGGTTAACAGCTCAAGGGCCCAAAAGAAGCAGCTTGGTGATACCAGGGCTTGAACCCCTGACCTTCTAATCACTAACCCAGCACTTTAACCACTGAGCTCCCACTCCCATGAGAAGGAAACCATGAGAGGAACCAGACTCAAAAGGGAACATCATCTTCATCACCAAATGTACATTTATTACAATTCTATGAGTGTTGAGGTTATAAACTCTTTAGTGATGGACGCTTACATGCAGAACTGTCCATGCAAACTGTGGTCCTGAGCACACTGACTGTTGATATTAATTGTAGTTAAAATCTTTTTTGCTCAGGAACTTTATGGATTTTGAGGCTGTAGATGTGGAACCATCTCCAGCTGTACAGGCTGTCTTCAACTGGAAAAGTAGAACATCCAAAAGAAGGACATCCAGATAAATCATGCAAATCTGGGATAGGGACAGGAACACTGATTACTGTTACCCCAGGAACATGTTTAATGCAATAAAGAAAGAGAGAGAGAGAGAGAGAGAGAGAGAGAGAGAGAGAGAGAGAGAGAGAGAGAGAGAGAAAATTGCATTGCACCACATTATCTGTGTAAAGCTGCTTTGAGACAATGTTCATTGTTAAAAGCGCTATACAAATAAAAATGAATTGAATTGAATTAAATTGCAGTATAAGCATTTGCATTGTTTCATAAATGTTTAAAAATTGAAAATAAACTTGGAATAAAAGCACCACACTAACATGCACACCATTCATAGTCAGTGATGAACTTTAGCATGATAAAATGTAAAATATCTAAAACTCTAGACTGTTTGCTGATTACTATGAATCTGTCTTGCTACATTTGTAGGGCTGAAGTTATTGACATTACATTTGAGTAAAGTTAATTGTGTTGTCCGATCATTGTTTTGGTGACACTATTACAGTTTACACATGCAGTCATTGCTTATTTATACACTATTGTTCACAAGTGTTACTGCACTGGTCATTCACAGATCCATACATGTTAAGTGTTGAAAATGTGTTTCATGAAGTTATCTTGGGAATTAGGGAATACATCCATTATTAAGTTAAATGGTTATATGATTTAAATATAACTAAGAATATGTAAATTAGCTGATTTGAATATTTCAATTTGTGAAAAATTCTGTCAAGTTTCATGAACTTAAAATGTTCAAGTTAGTTGTACAGGTCATTAATCATTTTCAATGTTTTTTGGACAATAAGAAAAAAGTTTCTCTAACTTAATATCTTTAAAGAACTAGCATTTTTTAAAGAAAGCAACATTTTACAATGCACTCAGTGTTAAATATCTGGTAGATGAACTTTCCAGAAGGTGCACATGCCCCCTGACCTGTAGTCCTTCTACAGAAAGCAGTGCTAAACCAAGGTCAGGAGCATGATGAAGGACCTCAGTCATCCCAACAATGGACTGTTCTCTTATTTGTAGTTTGGGAAATGCTTCTATTAGCAAAACACTGAAACAGAGAGAATGGAAAGGAGATTCTTCTTGCAGGGAATTTGGGCCCTCAACCAGGAGAACACCAAGATCTTGGATTTGTCTGCATGATCCTCAGAACCACACAGAGATCATGTGATGTGACATGTAAAGGGTGAGGTGGCTGATGGGAAACGTAGTCTCTGTTTACTCTGAGCTCCAAAGTGTCATTTAGCTGAGATTCCCAGCACAGTGAGAATTATTACACTACAGAAAAACATTTTTCATCAGAAAATTCAGAGCAAAACACTTGTTCTTTTTTTTTACTTTTAATTTGATAAAATATCCATAAAACATTAACAAAAAGCACATATAAAATATATTGAATTGAAATAATGAGTGAAATCTGTGCACACACACACACACACACACACACACACACACACACAAATGGTACAGATAAAAACAATACATCCGTCATTCAAATCTGTAAAGGTTCTACTTTTATATGTATACATTCATAAGAAAATGCTGTGCAGACAGGGGGCGCTCTCTGCTGTCTCTGTCATCTCTCTTCACAGACACATCAATAAAACTGATGTGTCTGTGAATCTCAGTGAATATTTGCGTCACATGATAATATATGATACTGATAAATATGTGTTTACTGATTGTGTTTTAAACATTGATTAAATATTCTGTGATTCTGTGATCCGTATGAAAGTTAGAAGAGGTACAGTTTCTCTGGTCTCAGCTCATTCTCACTCATGTGATCGCGCCTCACACTGAGCACTGTGCTGTTCATATGGAAATGATCTGAGGTGAAGCAGGTAATCATGTACACACCCCTGAATAATGACACAAAACGTCAAGTTTGATCCTCCAGCAGAGGATCTCCTTCCTGACCAGTAAGACTTTTCATCTTCCCTTCATGACTGTAAATGTTGCTCAGCTCTACACAAAAATCTACATGTTTAAAACTGCAGAGTAAAAACTGGGTGAAATATGAAAGAACTCCTTACAGGCCACTTTTAGTTGTGAATGTTGTACAGAGTGTGTTTATAAACGATGCTAAACAGAAACTAATATAATATAATACTGTATCTCTTATAAAAACTCATCATGGGTTTAAAATGATCATTTATTTGACATGTATCTGTAAATGTCACTGATAAGTGACCCATCGACAGACACACAGCGGGGAACAGCCTGTAAGTATTCAACAGTAATGATATTTCTAAATGTGCTACTGACAATCATTTTACCAGATGTTTTTAACAACTCATGCAGTCCACAGATGCAGATAAATCAAACCAAACATGTCTGTTACACAGAACTTCATGTATGGACATGTACGCTTTGATTGTATCTGTGGACTGCATGGGGTCTGATCAACATCTGGATTTCACTTCTCGTTTAGGACTGTGGCTGCATCGCCGGCATTTATTCAGCATGATAGTTAAAAATATTCTAAATAAATTACAATTACAAATTACAAATAAATAATGTAAACACATTCTTTCTCGTAGCAAGTCATAATGCAGGTCTTTGTCTTCTGAGGTGTGGATCTCACATGATCATTCACACATCCTCGTATACAGACCTTCTAAACATAAAGTGTCTTTAACATTTAAATCAATAGATTGTTTTCTGTGAATGAGTGAACAGGATGATGTTTATATCATATGAAGGAAAAACACTACTGCACCAGTTCTCAAAAGTCTTGTGAACGAAACTTTAACCATTTATATGTTTATAAACACCTGAAAAAGCACTAACGTCCAGGCGTGTAAAAACTTCTCCAAGCACCGAAACACCCTCAGACCCCAGAGGGTTAAATTATTCACACTGATCACTCCCAGCTCATAGTGTTTAGGGTCTATCAGTCTCTTCCTCACACTGCTCGATGCTGTGGTCATTTTCAGATGATGATTTGTTCTTCTCCTGCTCACCTTTCACCTCTTTTAACTTCTCAGATGTTCTAAATATAAATCTTCTGATGCCTGTGAGAGAATACAGACGTCCACAGTCAGTAAGATTGTACATTATTAGACACCAAACAGATTTTGTACATTTCCTCCATTGGGATCAATAAAGTGTGTGTGTGTGTGTGTGTGTGTGTGTGTGTGTGTGTGTGTGTGTGTGTGTGTCATATCACTCCTCGTCTCAGGAATTGAGGTGTAAAGAGTACGGTATGGAATACTGAGTGTTCACATGAACATGTAGGACCAGGACTAATCTGATGGTTTTCTCTCTCAGTGATCAGTAGTAGAGCATCTCAGAGACATCACTGAAGAACATGTGGAAATATTCTGTTATTTATAGATGATGATGTTTCTCTGGTGGAAGTGTCCATGCAGTGTCTGAGTGGAGTCTAATCAGGAGGATGTGCTGTGGATTTGATTCTGATTACAGAACAGTCATGTGATCTCTGATGTCACAGTGCTGCATGGTTCTGATACTTACAGGGTTCCTTTGGAGGAACTGAATTCGCTTTCTCTGAAAGATTATTACACCCACTGCACCAACCAGCAGCAGCACCAGCATCACTATCAGGACAATCATCCACACTGGTGAAGCCCTCCTATCATCTGAACACACACACACACACACACACACACACACACACACACACAGTAATGTCCATATTAGTTCCAGGTTACACTGCAGGATTAAACAGTTCATTAAAGTAAAATCAATTCAGGGTGTGTTTCTCTTCACCAAATACATTCAGCTAAAATAGTAAAAGATCTAAAATAGTGTTAGAAAGATGAAATAAAAATAAATCTGAAATTGAAGACTTTAGTAATAAAGTTCATGTTTTATATTTAAATTAATTCTGTGCAAAACAAAATTCCTGGTTCCTGTTCCCAAAAAACAAACTTCCAAGGAAACACAGTGACTACAGGCCAGTGGCTCTGATGTCACAAATCATAAAGTCGATGGAGAGACTGGTCCTGAAGCACCTGAGAACAACATTTGAACCATCTCTGGACCCTCTGCAGTTCACTTATCAGGTCTGGACTGGAGTAGGTTGAAGTTATTATCTTCCTGCTAAACAGAGTTTACACCACCTTAAAAGAGACAGGTGACACTGCGAGAGTCATGTTTTTTAACTTATCAAATGCTTTTAACACTATAAGACCTGCACTGCTCATTGATAAGCTACTGAACATGAGAGTGGATGCTCCTCTGGTGAACTGCATTATCACCTACCTCACATGTCCACAGTAGGTGCAGCGGCAGAACACCATCTCAAAAATCATAGTGAGCAGCAAAGGGGACAGTCCTGTCTCCCTTTCTGTTTACACTCTACACATCAGACTTGAGACACTGCTCACAGTCCTGCTATCTGCAGAAGTTCTCTGAAGACTCTGCTGTTGAAGGCTGTATTAGGAGAGGGCAGGAGACCTGCAGTATGGTGGACAGCTTTGTAGAGTGGTATGGATGAAATAACCTGCAACTCAGCGTCTCAAAGACAAAAGAGCTAGTGGTGGATTTAGGAAGCCGAGGACGACCTTAAGCCCAAACAGCATCAAGGGCACTGAGGTGGACATTGTGAACAACTATAAGAACCTGGGTGTCCACATAGAAAACAAGCTGGAATGGACTAAAAACACTGATGCACTGCTTAAAAGCAGCCTCAGGTCCGTTAATGTCTGCAGAACCATGCTGCAGATGTTCTAGCACTCAGTGGTATCCAGCACCATCTTCTACGCTGTAGTGTGTCGGGGTAGCATGGTGAAGACAGCCGATGCCAACAGACTCAACAAGCTTATTAGGAAAGCAGACTCTGTCATAAGAACGGAGCTGGAGTGGCTGGTTGAGGTGTCTGAGAGGAGAATGCTGAGGAAACTTCTCAGTATCCTTGATAACCTGTCACACCCCTACATGTGACACTGGAGTCCTACTGCAGCACATTCAGCCGTAGACAGAGATCATCAAAGACAACCACAGAATGACACAGGAGATCTTTCCTAGCAGTGTCTATCAAACTCTATAACTCGTCTCTTTCAGTAGGGAGCAGAGCTGACACACTGAACACTGACAGCATCACTGTAGCATTAGAGATATTATCACAATCTCACAATAATTACAATGTACATTAATATAATAACATATGTAATTCATACCATATTCAACATCACATCATGTGCAATATTGTATTATGTGCAATATGTTCTTAGTTTGCTAGTACTTTATTTGTACTTTTGAATAGATACACACATTATTTATATATATATATATATATATATATATATATATATATATATATATATATATATATATATATATATATACAAACACACACACAGAATATTTCGTGATTATTAGGAGGGAGATGCTGAGCAAGAGTGTAGAGTGAAAGAGGGAGTCGTGGCTGGTTTATCTCTGACATTACTCCCTCCTCCAGGGGGTGCGGGACGATTAGGGTGATTGATGGAAACTCCTCCAGGAGTGCTGTGTCCAAGACGTCTTGTCTGGGGACCCATGACAAGGCAGATCGATGGTGGCTCCAGAGTTCTCTGTGGCAGGGGTAGAGATGGGTTTTAGGAGCGACACATGGAAGGTAGGGTGGATGTGGTACCTGGGAGGGAGATTGAGCCGATAAGACACTTTATTGATCTGCCACATAATCTTGAACGGCCCGATGTAACAATGTATGCTTCCTGCAAGGCAGTCGGACAACCACAACTGGTTGGTAAGGAGGTGCCTCTAATCTTCGAGGATCTGTGAACCTCCTTGTCATTCTGAGGGCTCTTTGGAGTTGGGTATGCCGTCTCCCAGAACCAGTGATCCACCGCGAGGATGTCCGAAAGGTTCATCCACTCAGGGAAATAGTGGAGGTTGGAAACCGAGCATGCACAGAAATGGGGTCAAGCCAGTGGCTTCTTGGCGCAGAGAGATCTATGCGTGCTTGGCCCATGGGAGGAGCCGGTTCCAGCTAGTTTTGTCCGCTCTGTCTGGTTGTTAGTCTGTGAGTAATAGCCAGATGAGAGGTTAATGGTAACACAGAGGAGCTTGAAAAATGCCTTTCATATGTGGGACGTGAACTGAGGATGTCTGAGGAAGTCTGACACTATTTCTTCCAGGAGGCCAAAATTCCGGAGCACATGGTGGAAGAGTTCCTCCATGGTCTGTAGAGCTGTGGGCAGACCTCGGAGGGGGACCAATTTGCAGGCTTTGAAGAAGTGCTCCACAGCTACTAGGATACAGGTGTTTCCGTCAAAGATTGGCAGACCAAGGCCATTGTGGGGTTGGTAGGGGAACCAGTTTTTCCGCTGGTAAGTGGCGTGGTGTCTTAGACATGTCACAGACAGAATAGCCTCAGATGTATCTAGCTATGTCTCATATCATTCCGGGTTACCAGTAGCCAGATCTGACAATAAGGAGGGTTTTGTCTCCTACCCTGTTGGCCAGAACCTGGGGCCCTGTGGATCTGCTTTAACAGGGGTTGACATCAAGGCCTTGGAACAAAAGTTCTCCCCTCAGGGCATTGGGGTGGGGCCGGCTCTCCAAAGGTCACCATTCGAAATTCCTCATCCAAATTCCACACAATGGGGCTGAGGATAAGGTTAGATGGAATGATCTGTTCTGGATCCGTGGGGTCATCTGGGCCATAAATTCTGGACAGGGCATCCGCTTTTCGATTCTTGGAGCCTGGATGATGTGTGATCGAGTAGTGAAAGCGGGTGAAGAATAAAGCCCATCTGGCCTGCCAGGGGTTAAGACACTTAGCTTCCTGAAAGCATTGGAGGTTCTTGTGATCGGTGATCACCGTGAACAGATGCGCCACCCCTTATAACCAGTGCCGCCACTCTTTTAGAGCCAGATTGATAGCCAGAAGTTCTTGATTTCCGATGTCATAGTTCTCTTCTGCAGAAAAGAGTTTCTTCGAAAAGAAGGCACGGGGTTGCAGGCGTGGTGGGTTGCCCATATGTTGGGATAGGGCGGCCCCTGCACCTGTGGAGGAGGCCGTTGGGGAAATGTTATAGTCATGGACAGTCCATATGGCATTACTCATAGTGCCCTGAGGGGTGTTGAAGGCCGTCTTCCACTCGTTGCCCTTCCGAATCAATAAGAGCCGAAACCAGAAGTGATAGCATGGAGGTTATGATCTTTACTGGTAGTTTGGATAAGTGGGTGATCTCAGAGGTGAGAGCTACAGTGCTCACCAATGGATGGGAGGTTGGGCAGGACACTGGTGAAAAAAGTGACCGGGATCACCACAATACAGGCAAGCCCCCGATGCTCTCTCTCCTTTCTTGTTAGCGGTTTGGACCCGATCTGCATGGGTTCTGGTTCTGGGATGGAAGGGACAGTGGGGCGAGGTGACAGTTCAGCTCCCGGGATTGACAGGCAGCCAGCCGCTGGGAGATGCATATGGATCTTTGGATGAATGCCTCGAGATCCAGCACGTCGTCAAAAATCGCCATGGCCATCTTGATTTCTTGATTAAGTCAAGTCAAGTCAAGTCAAGTCAAGTTTATTTGTATAGCGCTTTTCACAACAGACATTGTCTCAAAGCAGCTTTACACAAATCAACAGTGAAGGTGAATGGTGTGAATTTGTCCCTGATGAGCAAGCTGTGGCGACTGTGGCAAGGAAAAACTCCCTTAGATGTTATGAGGAAGAAACCTTGAGAGGAACCAGACTCAAAAGGGAAACCCATCCTCATTTTGGGTGACATCAAGAGTTTGATCATAAATCATAAATCATAGATTAAGCTCCTGATGATATGCGCCATGGAGAGCGGTTTCATTCCAACCGCTAGTGGCAGCCAGCCTTGGCGCAGACAGAAGAGTTGGTCTGCCATGGTGAGGGGCCCTGGTGGCTATGCAGATCACTTCCACAAAGTGGCTGGTGAAGAGCACATATGAGGTCGTCAGGAAAGTCATCTTGAAATGATCTGTGGGGAACTTGGTAGGCTGCAATTCCATGCAGATAGATTGACTGTAGAAGGAAGTCGCTGCACTCAGCCACTTTCCCGGAATACGAAGCTGGAAGAGGCCAGAGGCAGGCGGTGAATCCCCGCTGGTAGGAGCCAGAGCGAACGCCTTCCGGAGAGGGGCGGCAAGGTCCTTGACTGTATTCGAGATGTGAGCCAGTTGGGGATCCATCGAGGTACTGTAAGTTTATATGGTCCGATCTTCTGTCTTGGAAAGACCAGGCATCAGAAACCGGGAGTAAAACAGATTGTCGTTTATTAGTCAAAACATGCGAACACAAGAGAGCAGGAGATGAAACTGTAGCCAATTTTAACTGGATGCTTGAATTAAAGTGTAGTTGATTTGTAGTTGATTTGTAGTTGATTTAGCATGTGTGATTTGATCAAAGTGTTATTTGATCAATTAAACATCACAAACAGGAAAAATCAGCAGTGCACAAGATTCCTATGAAGTCCAATCACATGATCACTGTGGCAGCAGGGGCGTGGCTGAGCGCCGGTTTGTAAATGAAGGGTAAAGCCAGGAGCAGAAAGGGCGTAGGAATGACACACCTGAAGGAAATCCTGACTAACGAATGTTCTCTCTCTTGCCGTGATCAGGGGGAACATATAAAGAGGAAAGAGAGGGTGTGCCATGGTGTGTGCCTATGAGCTTCCTAAATAGCACTGAACACTGAAAATAAACAAATTTATTTTGAATTGTTTCTGTCCTGAGTGATTTCTCCTTCCCTGAACCGTCAGCTCTGCCACAATCACATCCACATTTACAAACACTTGTGCTTCTCACAGGGTTTCATCCAGAACAGAAAACTGTGTAGAACAAAGAACACTGCTGCTGATCTTCTAGAAGCCTCTGACACTGCAACATAAACAACCCCAAATATCTGAAACCACCTCCATCTGTCTCAGAGCTGAAAACAGATCATCTGCTACAGTCCTGTATGTCTTAGTTATCATGAGTGATAAAGAGGAAGACATTTCACTCACATTTCTATGGATTTCTGTTTTGGATTCACACAGTTTCTGATTAGAACTGAATGATAAATGGTCATGTGACCTGATTTCATTCAAGTCATTATCAGATGCCAGAATCAGACTGTTTGCAGTGATCACACTTTCACACACAAAACTGTTCTCAATGTTTCCCAGAATTCACTTTATTCTGATAAATGTAGAAGTTTCTACACAAATCATACGTACCTTTCACTGATACTGCGTAAATATGAAGATCTTCTTTATACAATGAGTCCTGGACGCTGTAAACTCCTCCATCAGCTACATTTATTTCACTCAGAGTAAGAAGTGTGTTAGTGAGTGATGTTCTCTGTGTGTATTTATCTGTACAGTTCAGTGATCTTCTCTCCACACTGCATATTTGTTCACCATGTAGATCTGCTGAATCTTTACTCTTAAAGATGACCTCCACTCTCTCTGATACATGTAACTCCAGCTGCAGATCTTCACCTGTATTTATGTGAACTGATGATTTTATGGCTGAGGAGGAAAAACATTTACCATTGTAAGTAGATGTACAGCCATCGCCAAAAGTTTAGAAAATGACACAAATATGAATTTTCACAAAGTTGCATAAACTCCAGAATGTTGTGAAGAGTGGTCAGATGAATTGCAAAGTCTCTTTTTGTCATGAAAATAAACTTATTCTAAAAAAAACATTTCCACTGCATTTCAGCTCAGCCACAAAAGCACCAGCTGACATCATGTCAGCGATTCTCAAAAACAAATCAAAATCAAATCAAATTATATTTGTCACATACACATACATACAGAGTACGCCATGCAGTGAAATGCTTTATTCGACTGTCCGGCATGAGGGAATAGAATAGGGAGAAAAAGAAAAAGAAGACAGATAAATAAAGAGTATAAACTATGTAAAATATATATATATATGGAGGGCTCGTCTGTCCGGCATGGTGCTGTTCCCGAACCAGGAAGTGATGCTACCAGTCAGAACGCTCTCAATGGTGCAGGTGTAGAAAGTCTTTAGCACCTGAGAGGGTAGTTTAAAGTCCCTTAAGCGTCTCAGATTGTACAGACGCTGCCGGGCCTTCTTCACCAGGGTTTTGGTGTGACAGGACCAAGACAGGTCCTGTGTGATGTGAACCCCTAGGTCCTGGAAATTGTCCACTCTATCCACTGGGGTCCCGTTGATGTTTAACGGTTGGTATGACCGCTCCTGCTTCGTGCTGAAGTCTACTATCAACTCCTTAGTCTTGCTGACGTTTAGGAGAAGGTTGTTCTCCAGGTTTTTAACCTCCTGTAAGTTGGCCGTCTCATCGTTGTTGGAGATCAGGCCCACCACAACAGTGTCATCAGCAAACTTGATGATGGTGGTGGAGTTGGAAGTGGCCACAGAGTCGTATGTGTACAGTGAGTACAGCAGAGGGTTTAGAACACAACCCTGGGGAGCTCCAGTGCTGAGGGTGAGGGTGTGTTTTCCAACCCGTGCGGCTACTGGTCTGTCTGTCAGGAAGTTAGAGATCCATCACTTAAAGGTGAGTGTGGAGGGAATTATTGTGTTAAATGCTGAACTGTAGTCCACAAACAGCAAATTTGTATAATTCCCGTTTCCGTAGTCCAGGTGGCTCATCATAGTGTGGAGGAGATGAGCAATGGCTTCCTCAGTAGAACAGTTCTGGCGGTACGTGAACTGTATAGGGTCCAGTGTGTCTGGTAGTGATGCAGTGATGAAGTCTCTGACCAGCACTTCATCACTACTAAGGTCAGGGCTACAGGGCGGTAGTCATTGAGGCAGGCGGGCTGGGGTTTCTTTGGGACAGGAACAATGGTGGACTGTTTGAAGCATGAGGGGACAACAGGCTGTTCCAGTGAGAGGTTGAATATTTCAGTGAACACCGGTGTTAGCTGGTCAGCGCAGGCTTTTAGAACTCGACTTTAATGCCATCTGGTTCTGCTGCCTTCCTGATATTCACTCTCTTGAATAAACTCGTCACGTCATGCTCCAAAATGGTGAACGTGTTTACCTCTCCGGCTCTCTCGGCATGCATGCTGTTTGTGTCGCTAGAACCGCTAGCGTGGTTAGCTGCAGCCTCAAAACGAGCATAAAAGATGTTTAGCTCATCTGCCAAAGAAGCGTCCGCATTCCCCATTCTTGAAGATAGTGTTCTGTAGTCCGTAATTGTTCTTAGTCCCTGCCACAGGCTCCTAGATCCACCATGTTGGAACTGTGACTCCAGTTTCCTTCCCATAGCGCCACTTTGTATCCTTCACCGCTCTGCCAACACTGTAAGATGCAGCCTCGTACTCGTCCATGTCCCCGGTGGTGAGCCCCGTGTTGTAGGCAGCGGAGCGGGATCTCAGGGCTTTGCGGATGGTTTTATCCACTCATGGCTTCTGGTTGGGAAACGTTCTGATGGTGATTTTCTGCACCGTATCATCCTCTAGTTTCCCAATGAATCCCACAACTTCTGTAAACATGTTGACGTCATCAGAGCTGTGCCTAAACATGTCCCAGTCTGCGTCATCCAAAGCGTCCCGCAGAGCGGCCACTGATTGGTCAGTCCAACGCGCAACCTTCCTCTGAACCGGAGCTTCCTGTTGCAGCCTTTGTTTGTAAACAGGCATGAGGAAGATTGTGGCATGGCCTGATTTCCCAAACGGTGGACATCATTGTACATTGTAGCAGTTCTTAAATGTTGTGTAATAGTGGTCCAGTGTCCTTTCGTCCCTGGTGGGGCTGGTGATGTGCTGCTGGAAGTTTGGTAGTGCACGCTTAAGGTTGGCACTGTTAAAATCTCCCACCACAATGAGCGCAGAATCCCACTGCTGTGTTTGTTGAAGTGTTATTGTCTCATCTAAGTCCCATATCACAGAGTCCGTGTCCGCTTGAGGTGGACAATAAATGGCACTGACTATGACCGAGCTGAATTCCGGAGGGAGAAAGACAGGCCGACATTTGATGGTCAGTAGTTCCAGATTTGGTGTGCAGGAGCGTGAATGGGGTGTCACACCAGTGGTTGTTCACCATCAGACACACTCCACCTCCTCTTGACTTCCCCGACTCCAGTGTTCTGTCCATGCGGTAAACCGAGAAAAACTCAGCCAGCTGGATGGCGTGGTCTGGTACCGCTGGGTTCAGCCATGTCTAGGTGAAGCAGAGAAGGTTGCAGTCCCAATTGTCCCTCTGGAACTTGACCCTTGCCCTGAGGTCGTCAAGCTTGTTTTCCAGTGATACAGTATACTAGGTAAGGGAGCGCGGTGTGCTCGTGCCCTCAGCCTGTTCCCGAAGCCGGACCGTTTCCCTCGTGGACGTCGGTACAGGTCACGTCCTTTGTTCTCCCTTAGGATCTCGCTCGGCCAGCATGGGTCCGGGTTTAAAAACGGCGAAAGGTGAGTGGATTGTACACCAATAGATATAAGAGTGGCTCTAATGACATATCTAATGATGTCCATCTTGTGTAGATGGAATGGTAACTAAGTAAATAAAAATATAAAATAAACAAAAAAAGAGAAAATGTAGCCGGAGCAGTTCAAAAAACAGTCCAGGGTCAAAAACAGAGGCAAACAGGGTGATGCAGGGAGAACCAAAATACAAAACAGTCCAAAAATCCAAAAAACAGCAAACTAAGCAATACAGGGCAGAGCAAAACAGATACCAAAAACCAGCTGGAAAGGCACAATAATCCTGGGGCACGAGGCAAGTGAAGTGCCATCGGTGGCAACAGCAGGGCTTGAGGCGAACTGCCACTGGGTACACCTTGGAGGTCAGGAAAGGCCGAAAGAAGTGTGAAGCGAGCCTCCAGGTGGCTGCCACAAGCACTTTCTGGCCGATGTGATGAAGCGGAGTGACACCCTTTGCGGAGGTCTGAGGCGGAGTGATGCCCTCTGTGGAGGTCTGAGGCGGAGCGACGCCCTCTGCGAAGGTCTAAGGCAGGGCAAACCAGGTGATGCAGGGAGAACCAAAACCAAAATCCAAAAACCAGCAAACTAAGCAATACAGGGCAGAGCAAAACACAAACCAAAAACCAGTCCAGATTTCGAAACCAGAGGCAGTGCAGAACAGGGGTCAGGAACAGGAACTGAAACAGAATCCAGAGCAGGCAGGATCCAGACCCCACACAGCCGTCACACACACTTTTCACTCTTCGACCATCAGGGAAGTGGTTCCTGAAGCATTCTGAGGCGGCAACAACCAGACTGTGCAACAGTTTCTTCCCTCTAGCCATCAGGCTACTCAACACACAACTGAACTGAACTCACACACACACACACACACACACACACACACACACACAACAGTGTGACTGATCTGTACAAACCAGACTCAACACACACTCATACTCACTTCGAACACTCATGATTCAGTACCACTCACACTAAATCATTACCACAAAGTGTTTAAATGACATTTTTGCACATCTAGCTGCTATTTGCTCTTTTGGACAATATTCTGTTTACATTTTGTTCACTTTATCTCGTTACGACAGGTTTACTGATGGAGCTATTTTGTGTTTTGTGTATTGTCTTGCACTGTCCTGTGTTGTCTTTTTGCACTGTTTGCACCAGGTTGCACACAAGCTCTTTATGTGGAAGTATTTTTCTTACTAGTCCTTGTGTTTTCTGTTACCGTGATTGTTGCTTTATGTTGTTTAATGTAGCATCAGGGTTCTGGAGGAACGTTGTTTAATTTCACTGTGTACTGTGTCAGCTATATTTGGTTGAAATGACAATAAAAGCTTCTTGTCTTGACTTGAAGCAGTACCAGTCAGGGAGGCAAGAATAATCCCAGGGACAATAGTAACCTGGTGAGATAATCTGGCTGAAAGCTGAGGTCTTGTCTGTCCTTAAATACCGGGAGACGTGGGAAAAATGGCAAGATGGCCGCTGACCTGGAAGTGCGCGCAGTGTGCCCAGGAGTTCCTGACACAGTGAGGCGAAGGCATTTAAAGGATATTTTGGTATCAAGAAGAAACACAAAATATCCGCTTCTCACCAGAAAAAACATCAGGGCCAGACAAATATTCTGCAGAAGGTACAGGGATTGGACTGCTGACCACTGGGGTAAAGTAATTTTCTCTGATGATCATTTTTCTGATTGTTTTGGGGCATCAAGAAAAAATCTTGGATCACTCACAATTTTACCTCAGAACATTACCATGAATAAAGATTGGTACAAAAACATCCTCAGAGAGCAACTTCTCCCAACCATCCATGAACAGTTTGGTGATGAACAATGCCTTTTTCAGCATGATGGAGCACCTCGCCATAAGGCAAAAGTGGCTCAGGGAACAAAACACCAAAATGTAGAGCCTGTGGCCAGGAAACTTACGAGACATTAATCCTATTGAGAACTCATGGTCAAGCTTCAAGAGGTGGCTGAACAAACAAAAACCCACAAACTCCAAGCATTGATTCTTCAGAAATGGGCTGCCATCAGTCAGGATGTGGCCCAGAGGTTGATTGCCAGCATGCCAGAGCGAATTGTAGTGGTCTTGGAAAAGAAGGTCAACACTGCAAATATTGATTCTTTGCATAAACTTCATGTAATTTTCAGTACAAGCCTTTGGCATTTATGATATGCTTGTAATTATACTTCAGCATACCATAGTAACATCTGTTACTATTTGAATACATCCTCTGCTGGGCCTTTTTAGGAATAGAGTTTATTTTGGACTCCCGTTTGTGGTTTGTGGACTCCCATTTCAGGCCTTGGGAAATAGTAGTTCCCAGAAACTTTAAGGTCTCCACAGATGACACATGGCTGTTGGATATTGTGAGTGGGAGTAGTGTTGAGGTGTTTTCTAAAGTCCACCATCATCTCCACAGTTTTGAGCGTGTTTAGCGCTAGGTTGTGCTGACTGCACCATAGTACCAGCCACTTCACCTCCTGCTGATATGCAGACTTGTCACAATCTTGTATTAGTCCAATAAGCATAGTATCATCTGCAAATTCCAGGAGTTTAACAGTTGGGTCACGTGCTTGTGACCGGGATGATTGTGGAAAATTTAAAGCAGAAGGGGACCTCACACAGTTCCAGTGATCTGTTAAAGATATGAGTGAAGATAGAAGCCAGATAGTCAGCACATGCTTTGAGGCAGGAGGGGGAGACACTGTCTGGGCCAGGTGCTTTCCTGGTTTTCTATCTCTGGAAGAGCCGATTCACATCCTCTTCACGAATCATGAGTGCAACTTCAGTGCTGGGAGGAGTTGTTACGAGGGGTTCCCAAAGGTGTGATAGGGCAGACATTGGGCTGATGCGGATGAAGATATTGTTCTCAAACCTGTAGTAAAAGGTGTTGAGGTCATCAGCCAAGACATTGTTTGCTTTAGTGGAGAGGTGGTCTCCTATAGTTTGTGATAACCTGCAGGCCTTTCCACACTGATGCAGGTTCGTTAGCTAAAAACCTGCTTCACAACAACTGATGTAAGATGTCACAGTGTCAGTCAGTTCATTCAGACTGTCAGTTCCAGCTTCAAAGACACTCCAATCAGGGCAGTCAAAAAAGTATTGTAGTTCCTGCTTTGTCTCACTGGTCCATCATTTCTCTGTTTTGACTACAGGCTTAGCAGATTTTAGTTTCTGCCTGTATGATTGAATAAGATAAACTAAGCAGTGATTAGAGTTCCCCAAGGCTGCCTGGTGTAAAGAGTGATATGCATCTTTCAAAATTGTGTAGCAGTGATCCAGTATGTTATTTTCTCCAGTGGGACAATTAATATGCTACCTGTATTTTGGAATGTTGATTTTTCGTTTTTTGCTCTGTTAAAGTCTCCAAGGATAATAAAAAGAGAAATTGGATGTTTTTGCTCCAAGCCGGATATTTGGTTTACCAGGTTTTGCAGTGCATCACTCACGTTGGCCTGCGGTGGGATGTAAACTCTGGTCAAAATGAATGAGGAAATTTCCCAGGGAGAATAAAAAGGATTACAGTTGTATTTATCCAGCACTGTGACATCTGTGCACCAATGTTCATTAATGTAGAAGCAAAAATCGTCACCTTTCATTTTACCCAGTAGCTCCGTTACGCAATCTTCCTCATGTGGAAGCCCGAGAGAAGTAATCCTCTGTCCGGGATTGAGTGACGGATTTAAGTTTGGGTAAAACAGAGAGCAGCAGATCATGCAAAGTCTTTGTTTGTTCCATGAAGAAGAATCAGTTTGTCCATTTTGTACTGCAAAGAGTGGAGATTCAAGTGAATCGATGGGAGCGCAGTTCTAAATCCCTTCTGTCATAGCTTCACTGGTGCGCTTCCCCTGATGGCGTCTCCTCCATGTTTCATAGAGAGCAGCTGCTCCTCCAACTAAGATCTCTAAAATAACTTCCCGGGTTTGTAAACACTGGTAGAAAAGTATCTGGACTAAACTGCCTGATGTTAAACATTTCTTAAGCAGTGTAAGTTATTAGGGCAGATTAACCAAACAACCAGACAATAAAATAAAAGAAAGAAAGTACTAGAGTCGTGCCAAGGCTGCCATCCGTTCAAATATGACGTGTTTGCCGACACAGTGCCGTTTGAATGCGTATATGTCATATGTCATTCTGTTCGACTCACCCAGCGGTAATAAAGCGAAGATATCATCTGCTTCGTCCCCCATGGCATATAACAAGGAGTTGACCTGGTATTTCTCAAGCTTTTCACTCAGTCCAGACGCTAGACGAAAGCGCTCCAACTGTCTGATCCATCTCGGATAATCCGCCGAATTGGAGAAATCAAACGGCTCCGGATGCGATATCTGCACTGCTGCAACAGCCATAATTCAGTTTGCTTTCTGCCCATGTTTCTCTGTAACCTAATTGTTAGGTTCACTTCTGACACCATGTATTATAATCTCTGTGCTTTCACAGTAACTACGCAGTACACCGTCATGTCCAACTCACATGGTGTCAGGCTGACAAACACAGGCGGAAACCCAAGTCCGTTTTACGAGTTTAATAAAGTAGAACAGCACAAAACCTAACCAGGGTAAAGCTCAGGGTTATAATCCTTATGGTGAATTGGGAATGCAGGAGTTAGCTTCCGAACTGGGAAAGTCACTAGGAACCAGGAAGTCCTATAGGAAAGTTAGAGAAGCGGGATCCATAAGGCGCCAGGGGAAAGGCGAGATCCTTGGGGAAGGCAAGATGAGAAAGCCAAGATGAGTCCTTGGGTGTTCTGCCTGTCAGAGAGTTCAGGTTTTAGGATCCAAGGCGATTCAGACAGCCGATTCAGGGAGTCGATTCAGAGAGCCGTTTTCGGGAGCCGATTCAGGGAGCCAATTCCGGGAGCCGAAGTGCTGGTGGGGGCGGCCACGAGGGTTCTTGTGTCGGGCACAGTCGGAGCAGGCTGCGACAAAGTCCTGGGTGTCCTTTACCATGGAAGGCCACCAGAAGCGTGTCTTGATCAGAGACAAGGTGCGAGGCTGACTGGGGTGACAGAAGAACAGGGAGTTGTAACATTATTGAAAAACATCAGAGCGGAGACCCTTGGGGACGAACAGGAGACTAGTGGGGCAGCCCTCGGGAACAGGACCTTCTGTCTGCATTCTTGACCCGCTCCTTCAAAGAGAGACTAAGGGTGTGGACCAACACCGATTTGGGAAGGATGGTCTCGGGGCATGGCTCCTCCTCCTCCAGGGCATGAACTCTCGAGACCGCGTCAGGCTTGACGTTTTCGGCTCCCAGGCCGGTACGAAAGAGAGAACCGGAAGCGGCCAAAGAAAAGGCCCCATCTAGCCTGTCGGGGGTTGAGTCGTTTAGCTGATTGGAGGTATTCAAGGTTGCGATGATCCGTCCAGCCTCCAACCAATGGTGCCATTCCTCCGAGGCCAGTTTGACAGCAAGGAGCTCCCTCTCGCCCACCGGGTAGTTACGTTCCGAGGAGCTAAGGCGTCTGAAAAAAAGGCGCAAGGATGCAGGCGGTATTTCTCCGGGCAGACCTGGGAGAGCACCGCCCCTACCCCTACATTGGAGGCGTCGGTGTAGACGGCTGGGGCTTTGGTTGGGCCAAACGGCATAACGAGGTACTTGTAATGATTGGCTGGGGTATTAAAGGCGGTCTTCCCTTTCATCCCCCTCCCTGATATGCACTAGATGGTATGCGTTGCATAGATCCAGCTTAGGGAAGATCGTGGCACCATGCAGGAGCTCGAACACCGAGGCCATAAGCGGCAAGTTGTAACGGTTCCAGACAGTGATCGCATTAAGACCCCGGTAGTCGATACATGGGCGTAGGGATTTATCCTTCTTTTCTACAAAGAAAAAACCTGCCCCAGCTGGGGAGGAGGATGGTCGGATGATACCTGCTGCCAGGGACTCCTGGATATGCTGGTTCATGGCAGCTCTCTCTGGTGCAGATAACTTATACAGGCGGCCCCTAGGAAGACTGGTTCCGTGAAGCAGTTCAATGGCACAGTCGAAGTGTCGGTGGGGAGGCAGGGAGGTAGCCAAGGCCTTACTGAACACGCACGCGAGGTCATGATAGATTCCAGCAACCAATGCTAAATCTGAGTGCTCAGGAGTGACAACCGGCAGAGGTTTGGGTGGGGAGAGGGCGAGGCAGTGGCCGAAGCAATGCACACCCCATTTCAGAATACACCCTGTCATCCAATCAACATGTGGGTTGTGTTTCCGAAGCCAAGGGAACCCGAGCATGATGGGGGAAGGAAAGCCACTTCTGATGTTGCTCCCCCACTGACATGAGTAGAGGCTTAGTGCGGTGCCTTTTACTGGGAAGGATTCGGCCATGTGCCCTTTACCTCCTGCAGTAGAGGCATAGACCCAGCAACCGACGTTTCTCCTTCTCGGCAGGGGTCAGGTGGTGGCGTCCTATTTCCATGGCCTGCGGCAGAGAGAAAGAATGGGTGCCAGAACCCGAAGCAAAAGGTGGGGAACTGCTTGTAGTTGAAGGACTGTGAGGATCTAGGGCCTGAGCGGGGTAACCACGCTCCCGGCGGCGTTCACTTATGCGCCGATCGATGCGTGTAGCCAAGGAGATCAGAGAATCCAGATCCTGGATCACGAGCGGCGAGTTAACGGCAGAGGAGAAGCCCTGGAGAAAAGTATCGAAAAGTGCTATGCGATCCGATCCGCTGTCAATAGCCTGGGTTTGGAAGTCAGCCACGAACTCTGCAACAGAGCGATGCCCCTTTGTGGCCGAGATCAGGGAGTGGGCGGCATCTTGGCATGGCGTAGATGAGACGAAAACCTTCCGGGGTTTGGCAGAAAAGGTGGCGAATGATCTGCAGTCACCTGTGGGGAGTCTGTCACCAAAACGTCTGCGCAAAAATCTCATGATTTCCTGCATGCCTGTAGAGAGATTTTGAATTTGTTGCTCCTGCGCCGCTTGTTGGTGAGACAAGGCTGTTAACCCTCTGGAGTCTGAATTGCCGCTGGTGCCCAAACGTGCTTTTTATTCAGATGCCAGCAAAAAGAGCTTAAACTGCTCGGTCATATTTTATCAAAAATGTCAAAGTAATACATCATTTAAATCTGTAAAGGGTCTACTTTCATTTGTGTATGCTCACTATATAAACAAAACATTGTATTTTATTTAAATGAATAAAATAGTCAGGGTGCGCCATCTGTCGCCTTTGCGTAAACTTCGTTTAGAAACACGTCATCAAAAAGCGATGAAACTCGGCCAATAGCTGACACACGGAAATAAAAAATATATCTTTAGACAGCTTAAAGTGTGTAGTTTTAGAATAAGTCGGTGAAATAAAAAAAACATATGTTTCCAATTAATATAAATCATGTGAAACCAAGTAGAGGCACAGATTTTCCACCGACCGACACGCCCCCCCGCTATTCACAGGTAAAACAGTTCACACGTTGAGTCACACACATGCGCACACGCACACACACACGCGCACGCGCCCTCCGAACAGTGGCATAAAACAATGCCAGAGAATGTACTTTTTCATCCGAAGAAGATTGCGATTCCGACGAGGAGCGTTGCATTTTGAAGAGCGAGGACTTTCCAGCAAGTTGCTACAATGAGTAAGTTATTTAGTCTTACATTCTGATCATATAAAACTAATATTGTTTGTAGTCATCTCTGCCTAGCTTTTGTCAGCATTGCCTTTAATGTTACAACAAAAATCCGCTAATATCTGTTCATTTGTAACAATAACTGTTTGTAATTGTATGCTCTAAATATTGTTGATCTTATATAAAGTTAAATTTTAGCCTCAGTTCAGTTTTGGTTGGTGTCACTCATCCTGAAAGGCTGTAATGTAGTGTTAGCTAGCAGAGATGTTCCAGAATGCTGAGGTGTAAATGCTATATGTACAATGCATGCTAACAAATATATATTGTTTAAGTGTATTCATCAAAAACACTGAAAAATATATTGTTTGGTTATTTTTAGGAATGTGGCTGCATTACCCCTGCCTTCACTGGAAACTCACACCAGGCCACACAGGCGTCGCTCCATTTTGAGTTCGACCGAGAATCATCCTGAGTAAGTACATATTTTATATTTTCCTAAATTATATTTAGTTTAAATCATTATTGAATTGTTTGTCATATGCAAACAACTTTATCAATGACAATATTATTTGCTCAGCTGTAAATGCTGATGGTGTAAATGTCTGAGATGCATTATGGTCTATGGCCCATCAACAAACATTTATCTGTCCTATTTCCCATCAACAAATAGTCCTATGAGCTGTACAATGCATGCTAACAAAAATATATTGTTCAAGTTTATTTATCATCCTAAAATTTATTGTTTGATTATTTTTAGGAATGTGGCTGCATCACCCTTGCCTTCACTGGAAACTCGCACCAGGCCACGCAGGTGTCTCTCCATTTTGAGTTCGACCGAGAATCATCCTGAGTAAGTACATATTTTATATTTTCGTAAATTATATTTAGTTTGAATCATTATTGCATTGTATGATATATGCAAACAACTTTACCAATGACACAATTAGTGATCATCATAGACTACTGGTGACAGAGCAGTATTTTCACAGTTCCCTTTCCAGCAACAATTATGTCAAGGGTCAGATACAGGACAGTTTCGTGGAGTCACCCAGATGCAGACAAAGAAAACGACAGAAAGAGGGGCACATCTGAACATGACCGTCTGTTCAGAGTGAAACCGCTTATGGACACAATCCGTAAGACATGCTGTGGCAGCGGGGGCGTGGCCGAGCGTCGGTTTGTGAATGGAGGGCGGGGCCGGGAGCAGGTAGGCAGGGGATTGCCTCACCTGAAGCTAATGTGACCTAATAAGTGTTCTCTATTTTCCAGTGATCGGGAGGGGGGGGTGGTGCATTTAAGGAGGAGAGAGTGTTTGTGAGACTGCGCGTGAGCCAGAAGACGTACTGCTGAGACACCAAAACAAACAGACACGAAAACCTAAAATAAAAGTGGCTGTGAAGCCTTTACACCTGACCTGTTGTGGCTTTCCTTCTTCCCGCATTTATACGCTCTCCCATAGTGGTGCCGAAACCCGGGATTGGAAAAGGACACAGGTCAGGAAATGACGGAGCCTTCACCATTAGCGGAGCTCGTTAAGGCGATCGCTGAGCTCCAGCAGACCCAGCACCAGGCCCTCCTTCAGGTGCGTGTGAGCAGGAACAGCGGTTCGAGGAAGTAATCCGAGCACAGGCGGAGGACCGGGAGGCATTTCGGAGCGCTCTGAGCTCAAAGGAGGCTCCGGTGAATCCCCCAACCCCAAACGCACAACCATCCCCCCCGCCCGGTCCGCCGCCTATCATCCCGCTGATGAAGATGGGCACACATTACGATGTGGAGACTTTCCTGGAGCATGTAGCGGTCGCCGGGGAATGGACCGGGATGGAGAGAGCTCTCCGTCTGCTGCCGCTGCTTTCCTGGGAAGCCCAGCTCGCTGCTTAGCAGCTGTCGGCCCGATCGTATGCTGGAATATGACGATCTGAAAGGGGGCGATCCTCCAGTGAGTGGGGCGGACACCGGAGCGGCACCAACAGCGGTTTCGCGCGTGGTGTTGGATGGTGTTGGAGCAGTTCATCGCCCGTCTTCCGCCGCGGACGGCGGAATGGGTTCAGTGCCAGCGACCTGAGACCGTGGAGAAGGCGGTACAGTTGGCAGAGGACCACCTGGCAGCGTACGCGGGGACGGGTCGATCCCCTGGGTCTCTGTCCGAATCTCCTTCTTCCCTGTTCCCTGGCTCTTCTCCGTCTCCTTCCATTCCCTTACCCTGGAAACGGGGGCCGATTTCCCCGAAGCCGGTGGCTCGGCCGCGAGCTCCTCCCTCTTCCTTTTCCTCTTCCTCTCCTTCTGCTCTCGCTCACAGATCTTTGCCTTAGACTCAATTTCATTTCCTGGATCAGTGTCCCGTCATGGAGTTGGGGGTGATGGTCCGGATTCCCGAGGCGCCACAGGCTGCCCCCGATCAAGCAGGAACGTACCGTATACCTGTGAGTATCCAAGGGGGTACACACCAGCGTTGGTGGATTCGGGCTGCGAGCAGACAGCCATCCATCAAAGCCTGGTGCGATGCGAGGTTTTTAATACTGCACGCCGGGTGAAGGTGAAATGTGTGCATGGAGACGTTCACGAATATCCACTGGTGGCCATTTCGGTTCGTTTCAGGGGGAAAAAATCATAGAGTGTATGACGTCCCCAAATCGATAAGATGGCAGCGATTGCAGCCTGTCCGAGACCCAAGACCAAAAAGGAGGTGAGGCGGTTCCTGGGGCTGGCTGGCTATTATAGGAGGTTCATCCCTATGTTTTCGGACGTCACCAGTCCGCTGACCGACCTCACTAAGAAGGGAGCACCAGATCCGGTCCAGTGGTCGGAGCCGTGCCAGCAGGCTTTTACGCGTGTCAAAGCCGCACTCTGCGGTGGTCCGCTTTTACATGCTCCTGACTTCTCTCTTCCTTTTGTTTTACAGACTGATGCGTCGGACAGAGGGTTGTGGGCCGTGTTGTCCCAGGTGGTGGAGGGGGAGGAACGGCCGGTGCTGTTCATCAGCCATAAGCTGTCAGTGCGGGAAAGCCGGTACAGCACCATCGAAAGGGAGTGCCTGGCTATCAAGTGGGCGGTCCTCACACTCCGGTACTATCTGTTGGGACGGGCCATCACCCTCTGTTCGGACCACGCCCCGCTCCAGTGGCTCCATCGCATGAAGGATACCAACGCGCGGATCACTCGGTGGTATCTAGCGCTTCAACCATTCAAGTTCGAGGTGGTCCACAGACCGGGGGCGCGGATGGTCGTGGCTGACTTCCTCTCGCGCCAGGGGGGGGAGTCGGTTGCGGGCCGGAAGGCTCCCCAGCCTGAGTCGGGCGGTGGAGGTATGTGGCAGCGGGGGCGTGGCCGAGTGTCGGTTTGTGAATGGAGGGCGGGGCCGGGAGCAGGTAGGCAGGGGATTGCCTCACCTGAAGCTAATGTGACCTAATAAGTGTTCTCTATTTTCCAGTGATCGGGGGGGGGGGGGGTGCATTTAAGGAGGAGAGAGTGTGTGTGAGACTGTTGGTGTGAGCCAGAAGACGTACTGCTGAGACACCAAAACAAACAGACACGAAAACCTAAAATAAAAGTGGCTGTGAAGCCTTTACACCTGACCTGTTGTGGCTTTCCTTCTTCCCGCATTTATACGCTCTCCCACACATGCAAAGCAATTTATCCTAGAAGACATTTAGCCGTGGATGAGAGGATGGTAGCATGTAAAGCTAACACTGGGATGACACAGTACATGAAAGCCAAGCCAACTAAGTGGGGGTTCACGTTGTTTGTTCTTGCCGATTCCTTAAATGGATACACTATTATTGTTTAATGCATAGTATTGTAGCCCTACAGGCTAGGATTTGCAGAACTCTACTGTAGTGTATTGTGTTAGTTTTTGTTGCACTCTTTATTTTTTTTACATACTGTACTGTATTGTTTTATTGTTACACAATTCCCTTTTTAATGCTGTCCTTGCTAATGTGTATTTTAAATAAACCACAAAGGGAACGCATTCCTTGTTGTAGTACTGAACTTCTCACTCAGATCCTGGCTCAGTGATCCACAGCTCATTATGTAAGCGACAGCTCATTATGCGAACCATTGTCTACAAAGCTGTCAGTCACAGCATGTCAACGCCTCTTCACATATGGCCTTTCAAAGTAGAAAGTGTCTTTTAAATTTTAAATTAAAGTATTGTTTAATGTGAATGAGCAGGCAGGATGATTTTCACATCTTCTTCTTCTTCTTCTTCTTCTTTCGGCTGCTCCCATTAGGGGTCGCCACAGCGGATCATCCGTCTCCATACCACCCTGTCCTCTACATCTGCCTCTTTTACACCAACTACCTGCATGTCTTCCCTCACCACATCCATGAACCTCCTTCTTGGCCTTCCTCTTTTCCTCCTACCTGGTGGCTCCATCCTCAGCATTCTTCTACCAATATAATTCATGTCCCTCCTCTGCACATGTCCAAACCATCTCAATCTCGCCTCCCTCACCTTGTCACCAAAACATCCTACATGCGCTGTCCCTCTAATAAACTCATTTCTAATCTTATCCATCCTCGTCACTCCCAACAAAAACCTCAACATCTTCAGCTCTGCTACCTCCAGCTCCACCTCCTGTCTTTTACTCAATGCCACTGTCTCTAAACCATACAACATCGCAGGTCTCACCACAGTCCTATAAACTTTTCCTTTCAATTTTGCAGATACTCTTCTATCACAAATCACTCCTGTCACTCTTCTCCACCCACTCCACCCTGCCTGCACTCTTTTCTTCACTTCTCTAACACACTCTCCATTACTTTGCACTGTTGACCCCAGGTACCTGAATTCCTCCACCTTCTGAAGCTCTTCTCCCTGCAACCGCACCACTCCACTGCCCTCCCTCTCATTCACACACATGTATTCTGTCTTACTCCTACTGAGTTTCATTCCCCTTCTCTCCAGCGCATATCTCCACCTCTCCAGGCTCTTCTCAACCTGCTCCCTACTCTCACAACAAATCACAATATCATCCGCAAACATCATAGTCCAGGGAGACTCCTGTCTGACCTCGTCCGTCAACCTGTCCATCACCACTGCAAACAGGAAAGGGCTCAGGGCTGATCCTTGATGCAGTCCAACCTTCACTCTAAACCAGTCTGTCGTACCTACTGCACACTTCACTGCCGTCACACTGTCCTCATACATGTCCTGCACCACCCTCACATACTTCTCTGACACACCTGACTTCCTCATACAATACCACAACTCCTCTCTTGGCACCCTGTCGTACGCCTTCTCTAAATCCACAAATACACAATGCAATTCCTTCTGTCCTTCTCTATACTTCTCCATCAACATTCTCAAAGCAAATAAGGCATCTGTGGTGCTCTTCCTCGGCATGAAACCATACTGTTGCTCACAGATGGTCACCTCTTCTCTCAGCCTGGCTTCCACTACTCTTTCCCATAGCTTCATGGTGTGACTGATCAACTTAATACCCCTGTAGTTACTGCAGGTCTGCACATCTCCTTTATGCTTAAAGATCGGTACCAGCACACTTCTTCTCCATTCCTCAGGCATCTTCTCACCTTCCAAAATCCTGTTAAACAATCTGGTCAAAAACTCCACTGCCATCTCTCCTAAACATCTCCACGCTTCTACCGGTATGTCATCTGGTCCAACCGACTTTCCACTTTTCATCCTCTTAATCGCTGCTCTCACTTCCTCCTTACTAATCCTATCTACATCCTGCTTCACCAACTCCACATCATCCAACCTTCTCTCTCTCTGATTTTCCTCATTCATCAGCTGCTCAAAATACTCCCTCCACCTTCTCAACACACTCTCCTCACTAGTCAACACATTTCCCTCTCCATCCTTTACTGCTCTAACTTGCAGTACATCCTTTCCAGCTCGGTCCCTCTGCCTGGCCAATCGGTACAAATCCTTTTCTCCTTCCTTAGTGTCCAACCTCTCATACAGCTTCTCATATGCCTTTTCCTTGGCTTTCGCCACATCCCTCTTAACCTGCTGCCGCATCTCCTTGTACTCCTGCCTACTTTTCTCATCACTCTGACTATCCCACTTCTGTTTTGCCAACCTCTTTCTCCTTATGCTCTCCTGCACTTCCTCATTCCACCACCACGTCTCCTTGTCTTCCATTCTATTTCCAGATGTCACACCAAGTACTTTTCTAGCTGCCTCCCTCATCACTCCTGCAGTAGTTGCCCAATCATCCAACACCTCCTTAACACCACTGAGCCTCTCTTTGACCTCTTCCCTGAACCTCACACTAGACTCTTCCTCCTTCAGTTTCCACCATCTTATTCTTCTTTCAGTCCTCACTCTCCTCCTCTTCTTCTTCGCCTCCAGAACCATCCTACAGACCACCATCCGATGCTGTCTAGCTACACTGTCCCCTGCCAACACCTTACAGTCGCCAATCTCCTTCAGGTTGCATCTCCTGCATAGCACATAGTCCACCTGTGTGCACCTTCCTCCACTCTTATACGTCACCCTATGATCCTCCTTCTTCTTAAAATAAGTGTTCACCACTGCCATTTCCATCCTTTTAGCAAAATCTACCACCATCTGCCCTTCCACATTCCTCTCCTTAAAACCATACCTACCCATTACCTCCTCGTCACCTCTGTTCCCTTCACCTACATGCCCATTAAAGTCGCCCCAATCACCAACCGTTCTTTCCTAGGTACACCATCTACCACTTCATCTAATTCACTCCAGAATCTTTCCTTCTCCTCCATCTCACAGCCAACTTGTGGAGCATAGGCACTGATGACATTTATCATCATCCCTTCAACTTCCACCTTCACGATCATCACCCTATCAGAAACTCTCTTCACCTCCACTACACTCTTACTGTACTCTTCCTTCAGAATCACCCCTACACCATTTCTCTTTCCATCCACACCATGATAAAACAGTTTAAATCCACCTCCAATGTTCCTGCTCTTACTCTCTTTCCACTTGGTCTCCTGAACACACAGCATATCTACCTTTCTCCTCTCCATCATATCAGCTACTTCTCTCCCTTTACCCGTCATAGTACCAACATTTAAAGTACCAACCCTAACCTCCACTCTCCTACACTGCTCCTTTCCCTGCCGTCTCTGTAGACGTCTTCCTCCTCTCCTTTTCCTCCTTCGGCCAACAGTAGCCCAATTTCCACCGGTACCCTGTCGGCTAACGATACCTGTGGCGGTCGTTGTTAACCCGGGCCTCGACCGATCCGGTATGAAATTCTCATTTGTGATCCGCATATTTGATTTGGCACATGTTTTACGCTGGATGCCCTTCCTAACGCAACCCTCCCCATTTACCCGGGCTTGGGACCGGCACTAAGAATGCACTGGCTTGTGCCTCCCTAATGGCTGGGTTAGGCAGGATGATTTTCACATGATTAAAAAAAAAAAAAACCTACATTAGAAGCTCTGGTCTCAAAAAGTCTTGGGAAAACATGTTTACTATAGGTTTTGTGGCCTTATTTAAGTGAGGTTTTTTTTTTTTTTGCTTTTTCAAAAACCACACATAAACCTTATTTTGTCAAAAATACAATCAGACACATATAAGTTATTTACATATTATGGTAGCCCAGTTTGTGCTGAATACAGTGTAATAAGTCTTAATAGTCTCAATAATATATTTTAAAAGCAACTAAAAAGAACCAAATGTAAGAGAATGTCAAAATCTCTCAAGGGGCCAAAAACACCCTCAGACTCCAGAGGGTTAAAGCAGTGCTAGAGGCAGGTACATCCGTGGGATCCATGTTGGCCAGATTGTTCTGTTAGAGAGTTCAGGTTTTAGGATCCCCGGCGGATGCGAAGAGAGCAGGGGAGAAAAGCGAGCGTGCAGAGCTGATTCGGAAAGCCGATTCCGGGAGCCGATTCAGGGAGCTGATTCCAGGAGCCGAAGTGTTCGGAGGGCGAGGATGCCGAGCTGGAAGTTGGAGCTCGAGCAGGGCAGAGCCGAGTTGGGAACCGGAGCACATTGAGTGCGAGCAGAGCCGAGCCGGAAGTTGGACCACGTAGAGCGCGAGCAGAGCAGAGCCGAAAGTCGGAGCGCGTTGAACGCGAGCAGAGCTGGAAACTGGAGTGTGTTCAGCACGAGCAGAGCCGTTAAGCTGAGGGGAGAGTCAGAAAAACAGGTGCGGTCGGGAAGCCGGGGGGCAGAATGGTACGAACAGAGACAGATCAGTAACAGAAAGAACAATCAAAACAGAGTTATGCAGGAGAGTGATCAGGGCAAGCTGTCAGGAATTCCCCTGCCCTTCAGCGGCTGTCAAACTTTGGCATTTTCCAAAGCATCTCGCTCCTTTTCTCGGGGAACACCTGAGGCTCATTTTACTCACTCATCCCCAGCTCCTATAAAAACCCCACATTCACCCACACTCCCGGTCCGTTATGTCTCGTCGCGTATGCGTGTTTCCGCTATGTACCTGTCGTAACCGGACTCCTCACTCTCTCCACGGCTGTGCTTCCTTTCCGAAGCGTATCCCGGATTACCCCGCTCCTCCTGGTACTGCTATCTGTGTTCTCGCGTTGTGGATTACGTTCATCCGTTCCAGCCCAGGGCCGCGCTTTCCCAAGCGCTCTGCTGGAATGTCTATTGTTTGCCTTTTCGCCACCTCTGTAAATAAACCTCTGTTTGCTGTTACGTCGGCTTCCCTTCCACGCATAACACAAGCCTAAAGACATTCTGGCACCGACTGGAGGGTTCTGGCATCCTCATAAATGTTAGAAAATTAGATGCCATTTCCATGCAGCAGGTTGGAAGGGGGCGTTTCCTCTATGATTGAGGCGGCAATGCCGGAAGTGCTCAAGCAGGCTGACACTGCCAGCATAATCTGAGAGAACAGACACGGAAGGAGAGGAGAGGGGCCTTAAATAGGCCCTGGGCTGATGAGCACCAGGTGCTGGTATTTAGTATGAGGGAGACTCACTCCGTGCGGGGTGTTGAGGAGAGGTGAGGCTGGTGGATCTCTGACACATGGTGACACATTTATTTATTAAACTTCCGTCCCCCTCACATACAGTGGGGCAAAAAAGTATTTATTCAGCCAACAATTGTGCAAGTTCTCCCACTGAAAAAGATGAGAGTGGCCTGTAATTTTCATCATAGGCACACTTCAACTATCAGAAACAAAATGAGAAAAAAAAAATCCAGAAAATCACATTGACTGATTTTTAAAGAATTTATTTGCAAATTATAATGGAAAATAAGTATTTGGTCAATAACAAAAGTTCATCTAAATACTTTGTTATTGTCAGGGTGCGGATGAAACGGAGGCGGAAGCCGAAGTACGGTTCGCTCGGGTTTAATACAGCGAGTGACGGAGAGAGATACACGCAGGCACACGCACACACGCACACACGCACACACACACTCACACACGGCAGTCTTTGGGTAGAGAGAGTCCGAGGTGTGCTTGGGGAGAAGCGTAGCTGATCCGAGAGGCGCTGAAAGGAAGCGCGCAGCCGGTGCAGGATATTGGAGTCCGGATGAAACGGAACATAAAGAGTCCTACATGAAGCCATAAACACATACAATACGGGAAGTCCAACATGAACAATAACGAACGGGGAGTGAAGGTGAGTGAGGGGTTTATGTAGGAGTGGATTGATGAGCTTCAGGTGTGCCTCGTTGAACCTGGAGCTTCCGAGAGAGTGGAGGCATGAGTGATGATGAGCTCCAGGTGTGCCTCGTTAAACCTGGAGCTCTATGGAGAGTGGAGGCATAAAGAGCCACCAAAGGGGGCGTGGCAGGTGGATCCCTGACAGTTATATACCCTTTGTTGGCAATGACAGAGATTAAATGTTTTCAGTCTCCACAAGGTTTTTACACACTGTTGCTGGTAGTTTGGCCCATTCCTCCATGCAGATCTCCTCTAGAGCAGTGATGGTTTGGGGCTGTCGCTGGGCAACACAGATTTTTAAGTCCCTCCAAAGATTTTCTATGGGGTTGGGATCTGGAGACTGGCTATGCCACTCCAGGACTTTGAAATGCTTCTTACAAAGCTACTCCTTCATTGCCCGGGCGGTGTGTTTGGAATCATTGTCATGCTGAAATACCCAGCCACGTTTAATCTTCAATGCCCTTGCTGATGAAAGGAGGTTTTCACTCAAAATCTCACAATATATGGCCCTATTCATTCTTTCCTTTACACTGATAATTCGTCCTGGTCCCTTGGCATAAAAACAGCCCCAAAGCATGATGTTTCCACCCCTATGCTTCACAGTAGGTACAGTCTTTTTGAATGCAACTCAGCATTCTTTCTCCTCCAAACACGACAAGTTGAGTTTTTTCCAAAAAGTTCCATTTTGGTTTCATCTAACCATATGGCATTCTCCCAATTCTCTTCTGGATCATCCAAATGCTCTCTAGGGGAGGGGGAGATCGAGGGGGATTATCAGTGGTCTTGTATGTCTTCCATTTTCTAATAATTGCTCCCACAGTTGATTTCTTCACACCAAGCTGCTTACCTATTGAAGATTCATTCTTCCCAGCCTGGTGCAGGTCTACAATTTTGTTTCTGGTGTCCTTTGACAGCTCTTTGGTCTTGGCCATAGTGAAGTTTGAAGTCTGAGTGTTTGAGGTGGTGGACAGGTGTCTTTTATACTGATAACGAGTTCAAACAGGTGCCATTAATTCAGGTAACACGTGGGGGACAGGGGAGCCTTTAAAAGAAGAAGTTAAAGGTCTGTGAGTGCCAGAAATCTTGCTTTTTTGTAGGTGACCAAATACTTATTTTCCACCATAATTTGCAAATAAATTCTTAAATAATAAAACAATGTGATTTTCTGGATTTTTTTTCTCATTTGGTCTCTCATAGTTGAAGTGTACCGATGATGAAAATTACAGGCCTCTCTCATCTTTTTAATTGGGAGAACCTGCACAATTGTTGGCTGACTAAATACTTTTTTGCCCCACTGTACCTTATGACTTCGTGCTCTCCAGTGCATTCTGGGCAATGCAGTCCCCATTGTTACAACTTTCACAAACACAAAACTGTTCTCAATGTTTCATGGAATTCTGATAAATGTAGAAGTTTCTACACAAAGCACGCTGAATACGTACCTCTCACTGATACTGCGTAAATATGAAGATCTTCTTTATACACTGAGTCCTGGATGGTGTAAAATCCTCCATCAGCTACATTAATTCCTCTCAGAGTAAGAAGTGTGTTATTGAGTGATGTTCTCGGTGTGTATTTATTCTGTACAGTTCATTGATCTTTCCACACTGCAGATCTGTTCACTGTTATAGGTCACCTCCACTCTCTCTGATACGTGTAACTCCAGCAGCAGATCTTCACCAGGGTTTATGTTAAGTAAAGATTTCATGGCTGAGGAGAAACACAATACTGTAAGTGGGTGTAAAAGTGTTATAACACATTAAAGCTGAATCAGTAAGAGTTTATAAGCTATAGAGCAGGTAAAGTAAAGATACTTGCACTCAATTCTGAGACGAACATCATCAATATCCACACCATCACACTCACATGTATACACATTTCTCTTACTGTATTTCAGCTGCAGTGATGGTGAGGGTCAGATCTTCATTCAGGTACAGATTATGGGACATTTTATATCCGTCTACTGACAGACAGGACGTCTGATCACACCGAGCCACTACAACATCTCTCTTGCTGAACAGAGTCCATTTGGCTTCACCAGAACATTTCTGTACACAAGGCAGAACTGCAGGCTGATTAAACTTCACCTGTACAGTAGTAACAGCTGATCCAGGTACTGAAAGAGAGAATCAGAATAAAATATAAATCTATACATGTAGATATAATGAAATGAAACTGATGTGCTACACATTTCAGTATAAATGCTTCCTCTAGACGTCTTTGTGTTTCTAAACTAAAACTGAGGCACATGTGACCTGCAGCATGGAGGGACATTAAACGTATCAGATGCACTGCAGTAAGAATTTTCACACTTTGAGCTCCTGAACTCTGGAGTAAATCCTGAGAAAGTAAATGAAATGAATCCTGAAACAGGTTTAATGGAGGTTTGGAGACTGTAAGAGGAACGAGCTGAGCTCCGTGTGAGCAGGGAGACTGAAATCACACTCACCTGGGATAGAGATGAAGATGAAGATAAGGGTGAATGAAAGCAGGACATGGTGAGGAACCCTGCAGAACTCCATGTCTGAGACACAACAGCACCAGCAGCACTGCACAGGTGAGAACAGGGGAGTCACAGTAACTTCAGAACCAACAACAGCATTTAGAACACACACACACACACACACACACACACACACATACACACACACACACACACACACACAGCTCTAAGGTAAAAGGCTAGTACTTATTAAGAGTATTAAGTTATTTGTGATTTATTTGTAGCAATCATCATCAGAGAATCACTACTAAACATACTTCTGTAACTGTAATAATAATAAAAAATCATCATCTTCTTTCGGCTACCCCCAGTCCTCTACATCTGCCTTTTTCAAACCAACTACCTGCATGTCTTCCCTCACCACATCCATAAATATAATGTGACCGAGCTTTAGTGCAGGTTCGCCCAAACACATAAGGAAGAAAACAATAATTATGCAACCACATGTTCAAGTCTATCTTTGTCCTGGGCAAGAACTGCACTGACGGCCAAGTTGGATGCATCAGTGTAAATTTTAAAAGGTACACTAAAGTCAGGCAATATCACTACAGGGCCAGATGACAACACACCTTTGAAAAGGTTAAATTATGTGTCACATTCAGGAGTCCACACAAAGGGGACATTCTTTCCAATGAGTTGATTCAGTGGTACCGCTCATATTCACTTATCTGGAAGTGGAGAACAAACCCTTTCCCCGCTGAGACAGGCTAGCTAGCTTCGGGGTTGGCCGACCTCACAATAAATGGATTTTTAAGTATGTCCGAGACCGAATCAATTTCTCTTCTGCCGTAGGTGTAAGAAAGTCTAACACAGATGTATGAACATGTGCAGAGCTACACACGTGTTTTACTAGTCGAACTCGGCTGTAACAGTTTCCCTCTGACCAACCAATCAGAGGACGGAAAAATGCTGACGCTATTCTGGGCCAGCGAACTGGCTTGTGAGGAGAATCTGAATTCTGATTCACACTCCTGAAAGAAACAGAGCAATTTCTTAAGAAAACTATGGTAAAAGGGCCAGCAGTCCTACTAATAACTTTTTCTTGAATCATCCTCATGACAGTTCCTACGAGAAACTCAGTTATTAAGGGGAGCAGGGCTGGGGCTGCATCTAGCAGCGGACCGAGCAGCAGATGAGTCATTGTAATCACGAACATCCATACATGATGTGTTCATCACTGCATTGAAAAATGTAAATATTTTTCCAAATGTTATTATCCGTGCACTGTCAAAAACACGTGACTGGCATCCACACCCCCCGCAGACACACTGGCACATACCAATAGACTGAAAGCGGCCTCTACTCCATTCAATCATCGCTCTTAAACTTGCGCTGGTTTTCATGCTTTGGTTTTCCTCACCTAAATGCCTTACTTCCATACTCATATCTCTCATTTCTCCTGTCAGCTGATCCACTGCTCTATAAAGTCCTCTATTATCAGTCACAGAGTGAACAGCAAAAACTCCATCCATATTGCCATAGGCATTATTAACAGGCATGCAATCAGTCTTTATCATGTCCCTAGCCATTTCACACCGGCTGGCAATTATCACAGCTTCCTCCAAATCTGTTGCTTCTTGTTTGTGGCATCTGAGTGCAGGATCCAGACCAGCCACGAAACCGTGAAACTTTTCCTCTTTTTGCGCCTTGCCCCCATATTCAGGAAATGCCTTGTCCACTAACCTGACGACCTCCGCCACATACACCTCCAAACTTTCCCGCGGAGCATGAGGGTGGGCTGATAGGCTGGCTCTGAAGCGATCTATAAACTGTCAATGCCCGAAAGCCTCCTTTAGTCTCTCTTTCACTGCTGTATAATCAGCTTGAACGGCTGCAGGAAGACTGTCCCACAGGAGACAGTCGCGTTGCTCAAACATGTCGGCAGAATTCTCACCAGTTCATAATTATAGGACGCAGCGCCATCTCCCTCAGTTAGCGCTCGAACCGCGACCTCAAACTGCCGCACCCAACACAGAAAGCTCTGCTTCTCGTCACCGGAGATCGGCGGCGGTAACTCAATTCTCACGTGCCTGTTGATCCTGTCGCGGTCCGGTCTCGGGTAGAAATCATACTCGTCTTTAGACCACATGATGGCCGCACCCGCGCTGAACTCGGGCGTGCTAACTCAACTAAGCACTTAGTATAAACAACTATAAACCAGACTAACTACTGCACCACCAATTATTTCAAACCTTTTATTTCCAGACAGTAGCATTGTGGAAACAAGATGACTAATGGAAAATGTAGCCAATGTGCAGGATTGTAACGATATATGGGAGGATTTTATTCCCCACGTGTGAGTCTTAGTTTTATTACACTTTACAAACTCTTACTGGTCGAAACAGCACACATGCACACAAACCAAGAAGTGATGCAGCTCTCAATTTGGCACAAACAGATGTTTATACCTCGTTCTAACTGGGCTTTTACAAAAAAAAAGAAAACAAAGAAAAAAATGAACACTCAAAACAGTTGTTTTATCGAAGATTTGCACAAAGCAGTGATGTGGAAAATATATTGGGGGCGGAGTAACAACAGAGACTTGGATATCTGCATGGAAATGCGATTTTACATCTAAGTTCAAATATATCTCCCTTTACAGTTTTATACGATGTTATAGGTTACATTGCCTGTTTGTTTTTATAAGAGAAATGCCTGGAAGGTAAGTGTGTGTGTGTGTGTGTGTGTGTGTGTGTGTGTGTGTGTGTGTGTGTGTGTGTGTGTATTGTTGAGATTGAAACGGCCGCAAAACAATATGAATGGTCATGACTGTAAAACAAGAGCTTGTCTGCTACCTGGTCATCGAAATGAATACCAACTCAATATCAATATCCGAACATGTAGAACAAAAGCCTTTAATGATCAGCAGTTCATTTATATTATGACGTCGGCCTCACGTCACGCCCACAACAACAGGTAAGCACTCTGAACACTCAGGCAGGCGGGTGCTGAATGGACAGCGGCATTTCAGCACCCATATTAAGGAAAGCTGTGGCGCACCTGGCAGGGGGTGGAGCGACACAAGGCACAGCTAAGACCTAATGAGAAGAGCAGCAACTCTTCACCCTCATCGAGGCGACTGAAGAGTATAAAAGGAGCCATGTAGGAAGGCAGTTTGGAGAATGTCTGGTTCCGAATAATTCACGGATTCGCGAGCCCTTTAATTACAGGGAGCAAATCGCTACAATATTCAGACTATATGAATAAAGTAGGAAGGAACTCCTGAGTCTAGCAGGTGGGTCTCAAACAGGGGGAGGGAGAAAAGGGTCAGACACAGTCTCAGATAAATGTTTGTAGGAATCTCATTTTTCATTAAAATCTTCATAAAACTCATGAGACATGTGTCTATATATATATATATATATATATATATATATATTTTATTTATTTTTTTTTTTTTTCACTTAATTTATAACATTCTATACCTAAATATCTTTTTGCAATATCAAGTTTGAATAATGGATCAAAGTGTCTTCTTTTTAAAGATATCTGAATAGTGTATGTAGCACATTTCTATCAGGAACTGGTAACATTTAAAGTTAGGTAGAGCATTTCAAATGTGAGTCCTAAAATCTGTGTCAAAGGCTAACAGGGTCAACACCCGCAGTAACACTGAACCAAAAAAAAAAACCTGCTGCCACCAATGTGACGGAGCGTTCGAGCAGAGTTCACCTAAACACTTATAAGGAAGAAAACCGTAAACAAGGGCATCCAAACTCTTCCCAGCTTTATTCCACACTTCTCTCACATGGTATATATCTTCCAGAAAAACCCACCGTCACTCCAGTACCCCAAGTGCTTGCCTATAAATAGCAAGCCCCGTACACACACATACAACGAGCACCAGTTGATCCAGAATTAGTACAGCATAACATCATTCAATAAAGTCTGTTACAATAATAATAATAATAATAAACAGTTCATTCATGAATTAAACCGTAGTTTTATTAGAACAGAACGACGCACATGTCAACACTCAAAACAAAAAACACAGATGTGTGGCCTGTGCGACTCTAATGTTTATCTTCATTTATTATCACATCCGTGTGTGTGTGTGTGTGTGTGTGTGTGTGTGTGTGTGTGTGTGTGTGTGTGTGTGTGTGTAGTAAATAGTAATAAAGCAGAACGCTGTATTTGTGTATAATGAACTTCAGAACTGTTTCCTGTGGGGTTTTGTACAGAAACTCTTCATGGTGAGGAGATGAAAAGTGCAGCTCGGGATGAAGAGATAAAGTGATGTGAGGTACAGGTGAAAGTGTAAAGTGTGTAGAAGATGTGTGTGTGTTATAATGTGGGTCATGAACTCACCAAAGTGTGAAGATTAGAAACTCTGGTTGTTCTCCGCTCTGTGCTTTTACACATCCACCGTCCACCGCTACTTTCACTTTAGAGCGCATGCGCACTTCACACACACACACACACACACACACACACACACACCCCCCACACACACACATTCTCTGTAATGGTCTGGATCTCTCAGGTTTTATCTCCATCATTTTCACCACTTCTTCCTCTCATCTGCTCAGCTTTTATTTTCTACACACTAATGAGATGAATTACAGATGCAGTAGATGCAGAAAGTCTTCACAGCTCTCCACTTTTCAACATTGTGTTTTATTATAGCTTTATTCCTCACATGTATTAAATTCATTATGTTCCTCAAAATTCTACAAACAAAACCCCACAATGACAGCGTGGAAGAGTTTTGCTTAAAATATTTGCAAATTTATTAAAAATAAAAATCACATGTAGAGAAAAACACAGCAGGATTATTATGCAGGTTTCCTACAGGATTTTCAGCTCATGCTCCTGGAGGATACATGCAGGAAGTCTCTGAAAGAAACAGTTGTATGCAGGAATTACGTTCCTGCTGGTCTATTGGTTTAAAAATAGTCTGACCAACTTAATTTGAAATGTTGACTGGATATGCACATATAAGTTTACAAGCTCACAAGTCGGCTTGGTGGTTGGAGCATGCGCGCTATAACGTGCAGACGTTGGAGTGCACATGGAATGATAGCGCCATTTTGATCATCAGTCAAGCTTCAGGACAGCTTCATCAACCCTTCAAACGTCAGCGTTTAAAGTAAGCATCTTTATTCATTTTATTATATTTTTTATAATGTTGAAATGTTTGTAATGTTTGTGAAACATCAGTGTGAACATTAAGCATTGTGTGCGACATGCAAATGTATCTAATGTTAGTTAGAGTTTTTAATGCCAGTAAAATGTACAATTGTTTTTGACCTGGTTTTGAAAGTCATAACTAAGAAATGTAGTGTCACTGGTCAAGCTTATTACTTTAAAGCATGTTTGCATGAACGCAGTGCCGGGGTTAAAGAGGGCAAACCCAAAGAGGTTGTTGTGCTGCGTTACACAGTTTTTAATTCATTTAATATATATCAAGAATAATTAAAATAAATTAATCATTGAATGTTTCATTATTCTAATCTAATTATTAATTATTTTAATCTAATGTGATAAAAATGAGAAACTACAGTTGATGTGTGTTTATTCCTAATGAAAAGAGACCTGTTTCTCTGATTGGTTGCGTTGCGGCGTCTCATGTTTCAGTGCATCTTTAGCATGTGTACATGGAGTAAAGCCTTGATGCTAGCAATGTGTTTTTACACAACATTTTAAGGACATTTAAAATATAGATATTAGAAAATGGCTCGTCGGTTCTACTTCTGCAAGTACTTTGCTGTCATAAATGTAATGTTGGCACGAGCCGTGTGGAAGCGTTTGTGAACGCTGAATACCGTAATTATTCTGTGATTTTCTTTACGGTAAATGAGCTGACAGTGTGTACTAGTTGTATGTGTGTGCCCTTGCACTGTATTGGTTTTTTATGCCTCGTTTTTGCAAGTTATTGTTGCTGATTAGTTAGTTATGGTCTGGCGCCGGCTCTGCATGAACGTTCTTATCAAGGTAAAAATATGTCGCAATCCCAGTTTTATATCTTGCAAATCTAACTTCATGGTTTGCAATGGCTTTATTTACCACAGTTATCGGAAAAAATGTGTGGGCAGGAGATCAGGACGAACTAATCAACCCAAACTTCATCGTTTATTAAAGTAAGTGTCTTTATTCATTTAATTACATTTTATTATATTGTTGAAATGTTTGTAAAACATTGGGACATGCAAATATATACTCTTGTTAGAGTTTTTAATGCCAGTATAAAGCACAATTGTGTGTTTTAAATCAATGGATCCTACAAATGTCTCGTATCGCTTTCGTGTTACGATAATAGCATAGATAATAGTATAAGACTCGGTGTAATGCGCTTAAAACTCTTCTTTTACAATGGGCATGATACAAATTGCAATCATTTTTTGCCCATCGCCCATGATGCAACAACAGGCCATCCAGTTAGATATTTAAAATTTTAGATTACTGTTAAGAGCTGCTGCTGTTACACAGAATGTCCTGATCATGGTGACGAAGCACAGAAAACGAAATTCACTACAGCATTAAACACAAGTCTTAAGTCGTAAGCAGCACTAAGGAATAGGTCAAAATGCAATACTGGTCTAGGCCTTTTGGTAACATTAACAAGAAATCTTTATCACAAGAACACCAGTATTTTTATGCAAGTTAAACTTTTATTATTTTTTAAGAATTTACATGATGGATTTTAAAAAAGAAAAAAAATAATGATTTGTAATGCTGATTAATTTTCCATGTAACCAACAGACCTAGACCAGTGTAGTGTTTTGACCCATATACTGGTAATATTTTATAGATATTTCTCTATAGATATTTTTTGTAGATATTTGTTTTGTTGTTGTACATCATATTTGCCTGTACACCATAGCATAACATACATTGGTCAGCAATAGGCACAAACATATATACAGCTTATTTACTTGGGTGTCTGGTTTCAGAGCTCAGCATGCAATGTAAAATTAGCAAATTTGCCCACTCTTCTCAAGATGTTCTTCTAAAACACACAAGAATGCGTCATGAAGGATGAGTAAATTGGAATTGTTTTTATGACAACTGTATTTGCACCTTTAAAACCCGAAGTGCACTTGTGGCAGCAGGAGCGTGGCTGAGCATCGGTTTGTGAATGGAGGGCGAGGCCGGGAGCAGATAGGCAGGGGATTGCCTCACCTGAAGTCAATATGACCTAATGATTATTCTTTCTTTTCCAGTGATCGGAGGATGCATTTAAGGAGGAGAGTGTGTGTGTGTAGATGGTTTGTGTGTGTGCGCGTGTGCCAGAGACATGCTGCGTGGGCACTAAGCAGACAGACACGAGATAAAACGGAAATAAAAGGGGCTGTAAAGCCTTTGCACCTGACCTGTTGTGGCATTCCTTCTTCCCGCATTTACACGCTCTCCCACAGTGGTGCCAAAACCCGGGAAAAAGGGAAAGGGGGACACAGATCAGGAAATAATGGAACCTTCACCGTTGGCAGAGCTCATGAAGGTGATCGCTAAGCTCCAGCAGACCCAGCACCAGGCCCTCCTTCAGGTGCGTGCCGAGCAGGAACAGCGGTTCGAGGAAGTGATCCAAGCACAGGCGGAGGACCGGGCGGACCCCCCCTCGCCCGCCGCCTGCCATCCCGCTGACGAAAATGGGCACGCAGGACAATGTGGAGGCTTTCCTGGAGATGTTTGAGTGTGTAGTGGTCGCCGGGAAATGGACTGGGATGGAGAGAGCTCTCCGCCTGCTGCCGCTGCTTTCCGGAAAAGCCCAGCTCGCCTGAAGCGGGCGATCTTCCAGCGAGTGGGGTGGACACCGGAGCAGCACCGACAGCGGTTTTGCACGTAGATGCTGCGCGACTGCGGGACGAGGACCGGAGCATGGACGAGGTTCTGGATCGCGTGGTGTTGGAGCAGTTCATCGCCCGTCTTCCGCCGCGGACGGCGGAATGGGTTCAGTGCCAGCGACTGAAAAACGTGGAGAAGGCGGTATAGCTGGCAGAGGACCAACTGGTGGCGTATGCAGGGGCAGGCGGATCCCCTGGGTCTCCTTCCGACTCTCCTTCTTCCCTGTCACCTGGTTCTTCTCCCTCTCCTCCCATTCCCTTAGCGAGAAAATGTCCAGTAACTAATTAAACTAATATACAGTCATCACGCTAAACCATATGATAGTTGCTACATCTCCACATATCGTAAATCTGTCTGGCAGGATTTCATAATTCCTGTAATTTTTGCATTTTTTGGTTACTTTTGTAAGCATAGTTTTCACAGCCTTTAAAATGACACACAGAATTGAGCTCAGGTGCATCCTGTTTCCACTGATCATTTTTGAGATGTTTCTACAACTTGATTAAAGTCCACCTGTGGTTAATTCAGTTGATTGGACATGATTAGGAAAGACACACACTTGTTTATAGAAGGTCCCACAGTTACAGTGCATGCCAGAGCACAAACTAAGTCATGAACACCAAGGAATTGTCTGTAGACCTCAGAGACAAGATTGTATCGAGGCACAGATCTGGGGAAGGAGACATTTCGGTAGAATTGAAGGTCCCACTGAGCACAGTCACCTCCAACATGTGTAAATGGAAGATGTTTTGAACTACCAGGACTATTTTTGAAACGGACCTGCCCACCAAACTGAGCGATCAGAGAAAAAGGACCTTAGTCAGGGAGGTGACCAAGAACCTAATGGTCACTCTGAAAGAGCTCCAGTGTTTCTCTGTGGAGAGAGGAGAACCTTCCAGAAGAACAACCCTCTCTGCAGCACTCCACTAATCGGGCCGGTATGGTAGAGTGGCCAGGCAGAAGTAACTCCTCAGTAAAAGACACATGACAGCCCACCTGAAGTTTGCCAAAAGAACTCTCAGACAATGAGAAACAAAATTATCTGGCCTGAGTGCCAAGTGTCATGTCTGGAGGAAACCAGGCACCGCTCATCACCTGGCCAATACCATCCCTACAGTAAAGCATGGTGGTGACAGCATCATGCTGTGGGGATGTTTTTCAGCGGCAGGAAATTGGAGACTGGTCAGGATCGAAGGAAAGATGAATGTGGCAATGTACAGAGATGTCCTTGTTGAAAATCTGCTCCAGAACGTTTTGGACCTCAGACTGGGGCAACAGTTCATCTTCCAACAGAACAACGATCCTAAGAACACATCCAAGATAACAAAGGAGTGTGTACAGGACGACTCTGTTAATGTCCCCGAGTGGTCCAGACAGAACCCAGATTTCAACACAATTGAACTTTCATGTTGTCATAATGGGGTTTTGTTTGTAGAATTTTGAGGGAAAAAAAAACCATTTAGTCCATTTTGGAAAAAAGCTGTAACATAACAAAATGTGGAAAAAGTGAGGCACTGTGAATGCTATATATATATATTAGTTTGTATGTGTGTATTCAGGACTGTGTTGATGTTTATTTCTGTGAATTTGTGCCCTCTGTCTGTGTAAAAGAGAAGAACTTTAAAGAGTTTATAAAAGTTAAAAAAACCTGACAGGAGGGGGCGCTGCTACTGCCTTTCCCCCATGCACACACTAAACCATGAAAGCAAATCTGTAAGCTGCATCATTCATTAGTTTCCTGCTGTGGATTTTGTTATTTAGTTTCATAAATGTTCTTCACTGAACTCATGGTGGATCAGCACCTGGATCTGTTCACACATTAAAGCATGTTTCAGCCTGCATCAGCTTCTCCTACAGGGGATAAAGACCAAGAACACACCTGGACACATCTAACCTTGTTCTTACATTACACTAACTCTGTGTGTGTGTGTGTGTGTGTGTGTGTGTGTGTGTGTGTGTGTGTGTGTGTGTGTTCAGGTCTGTTTGTACTTAACTTTTTTAATTGAATTTGTCTGTGTATAGTATAATACAGATAATTTGTTTATCAGACACACACACACACACAGACACACTCACAGAGAGAACGACGTGCTGCACGTGTAATGATGTAACCAGTAACCACAGGCAGCTGCATGTTCCAGGACCTGATTATGTTCTTCCTTCAGGTGCACATTAATTCCTGTAATTGTGACTTGAGCAGGGGGCGGAGCTTCCTCTTACAGAACCCACGGTTATGAAGGAGCTTTTTATTTGTTCAGGACTGTGCTTCTTTCTGAACATCATCTAACTTCACATGTAGTCTCAATTTCCTGTTATAATGAAAGATGCCACTAGATTTTGTGGAGATGTTGTGGAGATTCATTCAGCTACAAGGGTGTTAGTAAAGTCAGGTACTGATGTAGGTGAGGTGAGGGAGCTCCTGGGGTGCAGTCAGGGTTCATATTCATCCCAATAGGATTGGAGCTCTATAGCAGGAGATCTTCCACTCTAACCCATGGAAAGCTGATCTTCATGGAGCTGGCTTCAAGCACGTTTTATCATGTTGGAACAGGTTTGGGTCTCTTAGCTAAAGTGAAGGGAAAATCTCATGCTAGAACATCCAGAGATGTCCTGTACTGTTGTATGTTTCCAATTTTGTGCTAATAATTTTGTGCTAACAGGGAGGAAGCACATATGGGTGTAAAAGTCACAATACTTTTCATCATAAAGTGTATTTATTGATGAGGCTGACAGAAGAAGGTGCTGAGGAACATTACTGGATCAGATATGAAATGCTGTATAGTATCAGTTACACCACAGTGTGTATACACTATACAGTGTTGTGTTGTATATCGAGTTAATGTTCTTGATTCCATCCTAATGATCCTCTCTGTCTGTTTACATTCCTTACTTATCTGGGTTTCTGCTCAGTCCCGATGGTCTTACTATCTCTGATCCTCATAACGATCCATCTACAGCAACATGCCTGGAGATTCTCTGTTTGTAAACCAAACTGAGAAAAGCATTTCAGATACATGTTTATGTTTTGGTGTATATTCTTTGCTCTCTGAATAAACTATTATTGTGTCCTTGGAATCTGAACCATGTCCTGATGTGTCACTTGGTCCTCCTCATCTTCTGTAAGATCATATCACATGGATTTCTCTAACAGACCCCTGAATCCTGAGGATAGGTTTTAGCGTAAAAGTGTGCTGGATTGATCTCCATGGTGTTCTCCAGACAAAGGTTGGTTTTGTGGGTTATCTCAGGGCAGAAGAGATGTTTTGGACTGAAATGTTTGAGGTTTGTTTAGTGTGGCGAGATCGTGTTGAATGAACTGGTTTATGCCTTGAGAGTTAGGAAGATCTGTATCATAACATATATGTAACATACAAAGATTTATAATACACACACACACACACACACACAGACGTGCTGCACGTGCCATCACATAACCACAGGGTTTTGTATATACATGTAGACGTTATTATAAATTTGCAATGTAATGATGGTTCACTCTCTCGCGCGCGCACACACACACACACACACACACACACACACACACACACACATGCTTGCATGTGCCATGACGTAACCACAGAGAACCGCATGTTCCAGTACCTGAGTGTGAGTTGCCTTCAAGTGTAGCATCAAATCCTGTTCATCTTTTTTTGTTGGACATTAACCATTAACTTCTGTTCTAGAAACACATTTCTGCACCACAGTAACATCTACACCATGTTGTAGAAATGTGGCTGAAATCTGCCAATGTGTAATTACAGAGTTATTAACAGTTGTAGGATTCGTAGTTGTTTGCAGAGTCAGCATGATTTAGCATAAAGCTGGTGTATTGTTAGTGTGAGGTTTACGCTTGTCTGACTGGAGGAACGCTTTTGTTCACTTTGCATTATTACCTTACACACAGTCCCTGTCGAAATACTTTATTATTTTACTACATAGTATTTATTATATTATGATTATATATTATATTATTATTTGTGTTAGTGTGAATAAAAAAGTGTGTGATGGGTCGACACATAACGTAACACACACACTTCATCGTTTCACACTCCACAAAATATTTAGTAACAAAAACACATACTTTCATATAAATACACTACTGTGTCTGTTTCATAATCTACAGTTTGTGTGTGGAAACTCTGAGTGTTTAGTGTTTGAGAAACAACTGCATGTTCCTTTTGATTCTAAACAACAAACTCTGTAATGTAACGCCATTGAGATTTCCTTTGACCAAACTAATCTAGAAATGTCCAGATGTTCCACTTTATTATTACTTATTATTATTATTAAATCCTCCTCTTCATCCCAGAGCAGTTCAGTAGGTGTAATGACTGGGCAGGTGGTTCCATGATAACAGTTACAGAACTTAGACCTGCTCTTCAGATCATCGTCTTGTTGTACGGTGAAGTCGCTTCCAATGAGCTGCAGTCCAGACGGAACTGCATGGTTCTGAAGTGTGGAATGGAGATATGTTGGTTCACTTCCACTTTCCAGAACCTTCCAAAATATTCTCTGCTCCAAAACAACCCCGAACCATTAATCTTCCACGTCCATGTGTGAGTGTGGGGGTGATTGAGTCTGATCACATCTTCTCTCATGTTCACTTCCACTTTACTGTGTTTTTGTCTTTTACTATAGAAACTAAATAAACGTAAAGAACCATGAAAGACTCCACAGTATTCTCTGTAATAACCGATGTGATGTTTATATTATTTTCATGCAATAAATAAATCAGATTTCTGTAAACATGGGGTATATGAGGAGGAAGGAGTGTAGGCATGGGTATATAATAAAAGAGTACATGATAAAAGAGTATTATGTGTATTTTGGATGAAGTGAATCATGTTTTGGTATAAAATACACCACAGGAAAAATCGGTCTCTTTGTAAACGCCTCCTAATAAACCCTGAGAATCGCGCAGCACTTGAACGCACCTCAGTGTCAGAGTGCCTAGTCATGCCGTGTGCGTCATCAAGCTGTGCGTCATTACGTCCACCTAAGCCGGTGTCCTCGTGCTGCAGTGCGCGCGCCTGTGACAGAAGTGAAGGGGGAGCTGAAGGAGAAACATCTCAGAGCAAAAGGTCAGTTTTCAGCTCTTTATTTATTTATTACATCATTTATTATACTTTATACCTCACATTACTCATTTAAAGAGCTTTTTTACCGTCGGAAGGGTTTTTGTTTTACACAAAATGGCGGATATTCTGGTTAATAAATGTCGTTTATATTGGAGGAAAAACCGGTCTGAGGGAGAGATTAGCATCAGGCTAACATCCTGACAGGATTTAACTACACACTCACTCACACACACTCACACACACTCACACACACTCACACACACTCACACACACACACACTCACACTCACACACACACACACTCACACTCACTCACACACACTCACACACACTCACACACACTCACACACACACACACACACACACACACACACACGTTCATTCGAGGGATGAAAATAAATGAAGTTATTGATGAAGGTCAAGCAACTTTGACCTTCATCAATAACTTAATTCATTTTATCTAGATATTTACAAAACACACACACACACACACACACACACACACACATACATACATACATACATACATACATACATACATACATACATATATTGTGTACTAATTCAGCAGTTGTATATAAATCTGTTGCTGTGTAATACTGCAGCTCAGGTTCCTGTGTAAGGAGATGTTTATACTCCACCTGATGAAGGAGTCTCCAGTGTCAGAGTGGTTTGTGAAGTTATTTGAGATAAATGTTTGGGGGGGGGTATAGGAGACACATGTTCAGGGTGGACTGTACAGAGATCCACCCTCCAGGACATCCTGCTTCTTACTGAGGAGAACATAGCTGAAATTCTCACTTACACTCCACAGAACTTTTCTCCACTCGTTCACTGTCTATTTACTGTGTGTTTTATCATCTTTTACTATAGAAACAAACACAACATTAACATGACTCAAAAACCATAACTGACTCGACACACACACACTACAGTCCGCTGTAGTAACAGATTGAGTGAGAATCGTGTAAATTAATCAGAGTTCTGGTGCTTTAGAGGTGAACTGAGTGGATTTTACTGATATCCAGGTTGAATCACACTTTACCATAACAGATTAATCAACTGATAGTTTTATAAACATATACTGAATAAATAACAAACTAATATAACAATCCATGTAAAACAGTACTGAATCATGAAAATGTGCTAAATAAAATAAATATATTCATTATATAAAAATACACTTTTGAGGTCAAATAAGTCGCATTTAAACTGAAACAAACACTTCAAATAAATCACACTTTAATCAATAGCATGTAGTGTCAGTGATTCACCTCTAGAGGGCGCTCGTACTGTATCATGGCAGCGGCAGGTCTCAGTCGCTCGAGCAGCAGAAGAAACCTATCAGTATTGATTTTTGCCGATAGTTCCAGCAATCAAATATCAGTAGCGATTAATCAGCAGATCTAATGAATTGTTCGTCCTCTGGTCATGGGTATATAATATAACCTAAAAACATGTTCAGTTTGTGTATTAAAATAAACTGACTGACTTTCTAACCTTATATCTGGAGCTACTGCAGGACAATGTACAGTGTTAAAAGTGCTACACAAATAAAACTCAAATTAATTTATTATATTATCTTTCCTCCTCCCAGTCCATCAAAATGTCCATCGTATCGTTTGATGATTATGAGGAGTCCAAGTTCCTCAGGAAGGCCAAGGAGAACCCATTCGTCCCCATTGGTAAGAACTTCCTCTCTACTATCTACATGGTTGATTTGTCATACAGGAAGGTGGTCATCAGATAGAACCACAATACTAGGCTGGAGCCTGCTGATGATGATAATCATAATAGTGTTGGTGATGAATGTGATTATGGAGATAAATTAAAGGTGTTTATGATGAACATGATGGATGTGGTGATGATCATTTAGAAAGTGTTGATGAAGTTTGATAGTGGTGATGATTGTGATGAAGATGGTGATCATTTAGAAGGTGGTGGTGGTGATTATGATCATGATAGTGGTGACTGTGATGAAGATGATTATCTAAAAGGTGTTGATAGTGGTTGTGATGAATGTGGTGATGGAGATCATTTTGAATGTGTTGGTGATAAACATGATGGTTATGATGCTGATGATGATTGTCTCCACAGGGATGGCGGGGTTCTTTGCGATTGTGGCCCACAGGCTGTATAAGATGAAGAGCAGGGGCAGTATGAAGATGTCTGTGCACCTGATCCATACGCGTGTGGTAGCACAGGGTTTCGTGGTGGGAGCCATGACCTTAGGTACCGTTCTACACAACACTACACTGATACGGTGCTGCAGATACGTTCAGGTTGTCATGTATCTGTAGAGATCACGATCATGTATCATGAGATCACGATCAGATCCAGGTTGAGGGTACGATTAGGGGGGGTGTGGTGATGATGATAATTGTGTTTAAACATGTGATGTGGTTGCAGGTGTGATCTACTCCATGTATAAGGACTACGTGCTGAAGCCTGCTGAAGCTCGGAAAGCACTGGAGCAGAAAGCTAAGGAGAACCAGTGACCTGAGGAGCATCTCACTTCCACCAATAATAATTCAATCTTATTTTTATGTTGGCACCCAGGTGTCCTGTAGACACCTCACCTTCTTCCTAAGATGTTACTTATTTATCTTAAATAATATTATCAGAGTTTATATTTATTTTTTTATATAACATCTACAATTCTGAACCACAAACCAGGACTCAGAGCAGAGTGGAGGCAGGAACACACTTCATACTGTCTTCAGTACAACCTGAAGCTAGCTGGGGCTTTAGCTCGGTGTTAACTTCACCAGCAGTGTTCGAGTTTAGCTTGTGACATCACAAAAACGGCATGAACACGGCATGAACACTGCACTTCATCTGTGGACCAAAAAAGATTCCTCAGAGTGGAACCTCTGTGGAATAGGGGGTTCTACATGGAACCTTTCAGGGTTCTTTAATATTAATCTTATGTCACAGTACAGCTGCAGATATGCAAATATACGCTAATGATAGTGACATTAGGAGTATTAATAGAGTAAAATGCCAACCTTTAACCATAGTGTGTGTGTGTGTGTGCGCACGCGCGTGTGTGCAGTTATCTAGCTCTGCTGATCGTTATTTAAAATGTTCTCAGAGCAGTTCTACCTCAGAACCTTCTCTGTTGTAAGGTTCTACTTAGAACAATAAGAACAAACCAGCCAAAAAAACTTCAGGGTTGAAATGGTTACACCAGACGTGGGTGGGTGTGTCTCATTTGCATAATCATTTGCATAGTTTAATGAGGGTGAGGTTGTAATGATGCCTTAACATCCAGGGAAGCTGATTATAATGTATTCACATACACTGCTATATGTGATGATGTCATCATTCAATACCTTGTGTGTGTGATGTAATGTACTATAATAAAAGAACACACTTTGTACTCATCTTTATTACTAATAAAGTATCAATATAAATGTATATTCTGAAACATTGTTCTACATATTCACCTCCATCAACACCATGCACAGTGCATATCAGGAACGGTTGTGCTGAAAGCATGGTATAATCAATGTAGTTCAGCTGAGATCTGCCTCCACTAGGCGGCGCCAAACTAATGTTTAAACTCCTGTTGATTAATGTATTCATAGAGAAATAAAGTAGTTTTATCACTGATGGAGGTGAATGTGATGAGTGCTCCTGCACTTTTTTGATGTTAGAAGAAAATATTCACAATACCAATATCGATACCTCACTTACAACCCAGTCACAAATCTCTGACCAGTAACCAGACTGAATTTAACTTGAAAACCTCTAATTCAAGCTAATCACCTTATTGGTTGTACTTCTTTAATTTTAGTAAATTATTCTGAGCATTCCGTCTTTTCAATTAATAATTTATTATGGTCCTGGAGTCGCTTAGAACCTTGTGCTCGGCTAACTATACCTGCTCACGGAGGCAGTCCGAATCTTAGTCAGAGGATATAACGGTAAACTGATATTCTTTATGTAGGCCACCAATGCTTGCTCATGCATAAAGAATACTGTATTTAGTCACTCAGTTATACCTTGCTAAAGTCAGTGGTAGTCAGAAATCAGAAGGTCTCAGATGTTGTGCTCTATGCTCCATCTGTTCATGAGCCTTCAGTTTGTACTATCCTGGTCACAGATTTGCGGTAACACCAGACTACTTAATCAACTAGATATAAATGATTTCAGAAAATTTCAGAGTTAATCAAGAATTTTACATTTATTTACCAGGAAATAAACAATAATAAAATGTCACATTTAAAACAAATAATAAAAGAAAGTTGCATAACATGATCAGATTTAAACCAAATACTTTAGTAATATAATTTACTAAAGAATTGTTAAAGGGTTACTGTTGATATCATATTTCCAATCACACTGAGACCTTTAAAATAATACTAAACATGTGAAGGTAAAATTTAGACATTCCTAAATTGTAATTATTACATTATGCAAGTAAAGTAGCTTGAATTCCGGGACCTTCTCAGTCACCTTTCCATGACATGGCCATCTCCCCAGAAGGGAAAGAGGGGGCTCAAGGATGGGTGACTGAGCAGCTAAACAAATGTCTTTCCTCAGATCAAAGTGATCCTATTTTTAGATTAGAAGGTTTATTGTTTTGTTGCATGGTAGTTCTCGGGGTCTGGTACCATGAACAGATCTGACCATCCTTGCAACGTGAAACTGTAGGGTGAAGGGGTGATGATTAATGTCATCAGTGTTTATGCTCCACAAGTGGGTTGTGAGATGGAGAAGGAAAGATTCTGGAGTGAGTTAGATGAAGTGGTAGAAGGTGTAGGAATGAAAGATTGGTGATTGGGGCGAACTTTAATGGGCATGTAGGTTAAGGGAACAGAGGTGATGAGGAGGTGATGGTAGGTATGGTTTTAAGGAGAGGAATGTGGAAGGGCAGATGGTGGTAGATTTTGCTAAAAGGATGGAAATGGCAGTGGTGAACACGTATTTTAAGAAGAAGAAGGATCACAGGGTGACGTATAAGAGTGGAGGAAGGTGCACACAGGTGGATTATGTTCTATGTAGGAGATCTAGGGCGATCTAACCTGAAGGAGATTGGAGAATGTAAGGTGTTGGCAGGGGACAGTGTAGCTAGACAGCATCAGATGGTGGTCTGTTGGATGGCTTTGGAGGTGAAGAAGAAGAGGAGGAGAGTGATGACTGAAAGAAGAATAAGAAGTGGAAACTGAAGGAGGAAGAGTGTAGTGTGAGGTTCAGGCATAGTAACCGAGCTGGATGTGCTGCGAGTTAGATCAATAAAGGATGGAGATGGAAATGTGTTGACTAGTGAGGAGAGTGTGTTGAGAAGATGGAGGATGTATTTTGAGCAGCAGGATTCTGGAAGGTGAGAAGATGCCTGAGTAATGGAGAAGGAGTGTGCTGGTACCGATCTTTAAGAATAAGGGAGATGTGCAGACCTGCAGTAACTACAGGGGAATTAAGTTGATCAGTCACACCATGAAGTTATGGGAAAGAGTAGTGGAAGCCAGGCTGAGAGAAGAGGTGACCATCTGTGAGCAACAGTATGGTTTCATGCCGAGGAAGAGCACCACAGACGCATTATTTGCTTTGAGAATGTTGATGGAGAAGAATAGAGAAGGACAGAAGGAGCTGCATTGTGTGTTTGTGGATTTAGAGAAAGCGTACGACAGGGTGGAGAGAGGAGTTGTGGTATTGTATGAGGAAGTCTGGTGTGTCAGAGAAGTATGTGAGGGTGGTGCAGGACATGTATGAGGACAGTGTGACAGCAGTGAAGTGTGCAGTAGGAACGACAGAATGGTTCAAGGTAAAGGTTAGAACTGCATCAAGCCTGGAGAGGTGGAGGTACACGCTGGAGAGAAGGGGAATGAAAGTCAGTAGGAGTAAGACAGAGTACATGTGTGTGAATGAGAGGGAGGGCAGTGGAGGGGTGCAGTTGCAGGGAGAAGAGGTGGAGAAGGTGGAGGAGTTCAGGTACCTGGGGTCAACAGTGTAAAGTAATGGAGAGTGTGTTAGAGAAGTGAAGAAAAGAGTGCAGGCAGGGTGGAGTGGGTGGAGAAGAGTGATAGCAGGAGTGATTAGTGATAGAAGAGTATCTGTGAGAGTGAAAGGGAAGGTTTATAGGACTGTGGTGAGACCTGAGATGTTGTATGGATTAGAGACAGTGGCATTGAGTAAAAGACAGGAGGTGGAGCTGGAGGTAGCAGAGCTGAAGATGTTGAGATGTTCGTTGGGAGTGACGACGATGGAGTATTAGAAATGAGTTTATTAGAGGGACAGTTAGTTAGTTTATTTTTTTCTTCAATCATTCAAACATAACATACACAAACAGAATATTTATAGTACAGTGTAGCCGGTCTACTGCTAACCGCTGCTACTCTCGTCTGCGTTGTGTTCAAGAAAGGCTCAGGACACTTTCATTCAGTTCACCAGAGAAGGTTTATTAGCAGTTTCACCCACCAATCAACACTCCTCAGATCTCTCCTGTGGATTAATGTAAATAAGGAGACAATCACTTGTGGGCACCATGTGACAGTGTGTTCCTGTATAGTACAACAACTGTTAGCTGGCTAACAACTCAGAAGCACATTAACACTGAATACATACAGCCCACATGCTCAATCCTCACATTCTAAATCCACTTGCACATAAAACATACAGTAGAACATAGTCTCAGAACTGTTCATATCAAATCAGTTTCAAACAGATTTTTATGCTTAATGAGTTTAATTATCTCATTAATTGAAGAGCTCACACAAACCCCTACCTCTCTCCAGCATATGCAAAGCAAACTGACGAGGCACGTGCGCTCAATTGAAAATGCCGTCCGCATAACGCCAAGAGTAAATATCAAAATAAAAGTCTCTTACAGAAAACAGCAAAATAAACACTTTATACCCAAAGAAAGAAAACAAATAATATAACAATACAGGATTTTTGTGAAAAAGCAAATGATCCCATTTATATTACACTCATAACTCGTTACATTCACCCCTTCCAGATTTCACTAAAATCCGTACTGGATCCAAATCAGACAACTGGTACAGGTCTGCAATGAAACGTCCATTAGTTCAACTTGTGAGTTACCTACCAATAGGTCAAGATAAACCCCAGGGTGATCAAGCCTAAGATCATCTTGGAACATTACGATGCCTTGTACACCATAATACGACCTGACCCTAATAGTCCATATTTGTAATCAAAATGTCCCTTCACATCTTACTAAATCAATATATAACAGATCACCATTAAGAACAGAGAAAGAAATACCACAGTTCTCTTTTACAGGTGACTTCTTACTACTTTCTAAACCATTGTTTCAATTAATCTGTTCACTTTCGTAACAACTCTTCCTGCCCGTGTTCTAACAACCTGTGTGTCAGGAACTGAAATTTGGGTGTCAATGTCAATTTGATTGTCAGTTGGAGCTTGTGTATATGTTCCTGTGTCACAGTCAAAGTTAACGTCAAGAGATGTTGAACTAGATTCCACTTCACTATGGGAAAGATTCTCTTCAGTTTGCAACTGGGCACCAAACTCTTTTCCATCTGAACTGAAATAATCTGTTTCCAAAGCTTCCTCAACAGAGTCCTGGACTGCAGAGCTTTCAGAGTCTTCATTTTCCCATCTCATAGCTCTTCCCTCCGGGTCTGTTAGATTGAAATCTTCCACAGAGCACTCACTGATGCTACTTGTCTCATTCTCTGACTCTTTTACAAAGGGTAGTGAACTTCCCTCCTCGTCAGGTGACTCAACAGGTAGAAAGCTAATATCCAACAGCAGGTTTCTGTGCACTATCTTCACATGACCTTTCTCGTCTTTGAGCTTGTAAGTGTGCGTCTGCAAGTTCCTGTCTGCTACAGTGTACACTACAGGGTCCCACTTATCCGCTAACTTCCTCTTTCCTCTTTCTCCTTTATTCGCCACAAGCACACGGTCTCCAATATTTAGGCATGTCCCCCTGACCTTCTTGTTGTAACCTTTTGCTTGTTTCCTCTGCTCTCCTTCTGAATGTTTTCGTGCGATCTCAGCTGCCTCGTGGAGGTATAACATCAATGATTTCAGGTAAGTACCATGATCAACAACTACGGGATCACGTAGCACCTGTCTGAACATAACATCTACCGGCAGTCTTGGTACACGCCCGAACATAAGCTGGAAGGGAGCGTAACCTGTTGTCTCATGGACCGTAGCATTATAGGCAAAGGTCAACGTCTGTATTTGCTCTGACCATTTGTGCTTTTCTTTCAGGGGCAGAGTTCGGAGCATACTTCCTAAGGTCCGATTAAATCTTTCTACTCCTCCATTTCCCATTGGGTGGTACGCGGTGGTATGAGACTTTGCGACCCCTGATAACTTTAACAACTCCTTCAGAAGGGCGCTTTCGAAGTTGGCTCCCTGGTCTGTGTGAATGCGACTCGGAAATCCATATACACAGAACACACGGTCCCACAGCTTCCTAGCGACTTGTTTTGCTGATTGATTTGCACAAGGGAATGCATGAGCCAATTTTGTGAAATGGTCTGTCATAACAAGCACATCTACAGAACGCTTCTTCCCATCCTCCGCAGTCCAGAAGTCCAAACATACCAATTCCATAGGCATAGAGGTCTTAATACTTTCAAGCGGGGCCCGTGCAGATGGTTCGGGGGCCTTGGCCAAGATACACCTCTGACAGCACTTGATGTAATTGCAAATATCATTTCCCATTCCCGGCCAAAAGAAGCGTTGTCGGGCTAGATGGATGGTTCTTGCTTGCCCTTGATGTCCCGCTAGGTCATGCACCCCCTTCAGGACTTGGTCCTTAAGGCTAGTTGGTAAAACCAGCTGATATCGCTTATGTTTACTGTGTGGATCTTGCATAACTCTGTACAATATTCCATCCATAATCTTCAATTTGTCCCATTGTCTGAAAAGAGACAGAGTCTTAGCATTCATATTGGCCCTTTCTCGCCTTGCAGGTTGACGCTTCGCATTCATAAAGAACATGACTCTGGAAATGACTGAATCAGCCTCTTGCATTTCATGGATTTCATCCACAGCAATGGTAGGGAGGGTGTCAGATCCAGCTGGTACAAAATCTTGGTAAGACTGAATTAGCTGTACTGCCCGGGCTCGAGATGTTTCTTCCCACTGATCATGGGAGCTTAAACAGGCCTTGACATTGGCACTATCAGGTGGTAAGGCAAGACAGGGTTGGAGACGAATCTGTAAATTTTGAGCACCTTGGCGAAAGGCATCCCTAACTCCATCTTCATCAACCTCTTCAGCCTCCGCTAGCAAATCATGATAACGCTCCTTCATTAACCTACTGCTAACGGTCCTGACAAAAGGGTCTCTACTCAAAGCATCAACCCAGTGATCACCCCATAATGGCGTGACAACTCGTTAAACCATGATGTCTCGAGACACAGACCTTGAAGTCGTTGGTTCAACTACAACTGTGCTCCCTGGTGACATTGGGACATTTTTGGGCAATCTTCCCCAGACGAGGTGCTCCTGCCTTGCTAGTAAGGTGACACATTGCTGTAACTTAATGGTTCCCACTTTATTTGGTGGCTGTGAAACTTTCCAGCGACATGTGTTGGCCATGACATCCAGAAAATGCTCGCATTTTGCCATTGGCTCCACTGTATGATTAGAAACAAGTCTCCAGTAGTCACTACTGCCTTTCATGCGATGTGCAAGGAATTTGATCACATTTGTGCCAATGATCAGATCATCCCGCTGGCCGGGTACAACAAAAACTGGTACTAGGCAGCTTTCTCCATAAATTTTCATTTCAACTTCGTACATACATTTTGGTCTCGTAACCTTACCACCACATCTTACTAAGACGACTTCTTCCTGAAGCGGTGTGGGTGTAGACAGCACATTTTCATGTAACAGCCTCTTCTCCGCTTCCTCACTGAAAGTGCAGGCCATGGAACCTGTATCAAGCATTCCTTTCAACGAAAACAAGTTATTTACACTGACTGGTGCATAGAACAACTCGTTGAATGCCTCAACTGCCTGGACATTTTGTGCTATCACCTTGGTCCCAGTAGGAGCCTGTGTGCATGCATTTTCATAGAAATGAGGAAGATTGACACTCTCTAGGGGTTCTTTGCTTGCGCTCACGCATCCCCCTCCCAAACGTGAGCCATCTAGTTTAAAGTTGGTGAACCACAGAATGCTGCCGGACCAGGCCTGGACCTGTCACTTGCACAGTCTCTCTTACTATGCCCAGGTTGAAAGCATGCAAAACACAGATGCTCTCGTCGACAATGTGTCACAGTAGAGTGATCATGAGATCTGCACACTCTACAGAACTTGCTCTGTGGCTGACGAGTAGGCATTTGGACATTTTGAGACAAAGCACATCCCTACCGCTGATACCTTGTTGTTCTGGATAAAAGGCAGATACTGAAAAGCTGTGTTAGCATTGCAACTTTCTTACGATGAATAAGATGATGCACAAGTGTTGCTTTTGTTCCATAAAAAAGGCAGAATGGGAACGTTTGCTGTCAGAGAACATTTGGCATGTTGCATGATGACTGATACTGGTTTGTGGGTTATTCTGTAAGGAGCATGTCAGGGTTTTAAGATCCATTTGAACATAAAAGTCATCTTTGTTGCTAAAATCAGATTGTGCATGTCCTGTGCTGGATCTCTTGATTATTTAATGGCATCATATCCATATACAGTAAAAATACTGCTGCTATTTCTTTACATAATTACATAATTAGTTGTTAACCTACAGAAATAATCACATTGTAGGATATCAGAGGCCTTGGTGAAAGCTGATCCTCACATTGAGATTGAGGGATCTGATGGAAAGAAGTTCAAAATGTCAAAGGCCATAGACGACATGGAGGCCTACACCAAGCTCACAGGTCAGCTAATTATCCATTAATATGCAAATTCTGTACAATAAAAAGTGTAATTATATGTTGGTGTTAGAATCTCACAAGCTAGTCTCTAAATCTCAGACATAACTGTATCTAAATTAAGAAGCAAATTATTATAAATTATTGTTTGTAAAATAATGATGATTTAAGATGAAGTGTTTTACAAACAAGAAGTAGCTGAACGTTACTAATAAACACTCAGTTACAGTAATGTGTACTGAAAACTATGATAGACTGTAAATATGATCTCATATCAATATAAACTTGTACTGTATGTAATAGTTTAGTGACTGAAGATGAACTCAATCTGGCTAATAAACAAAATGCTAACAGTTCTTGTGATTTGTACACAGTGTCCAAAACGTTCACAATAACCTCCTATCAATATTTTATCCTCCTTAACCTCCACAGATCATGTTTTTGAGCAGATCCTGTACTCCTCTGATCCAAAGCTCAATGAAGCTCAGTCCATCCTGAAAAACATCCTCTGCAGACGTTTGTACAAGTGTGTGGGACAGACAACACCTAAAACTGCAATTAATGTCTCAAAGGTCAGAGGTCACAAGCAGGGCTCATGCAGTTAGCAGTTCAGTCAGTACTGTTTTCCACACTTTCCAGTATTGGGCTAATCAGTGGCTAGCGTAGAAGCATCACACACCACAGGAAATCAGCAGGTTTCCCCCTGAGGGATAATTAGCAGAGATCTTATCTGGCTTACTTCAGTCTTCATGTGCCATGTTTCTCAGAGTGTGAGGAAGTGTGTATGTAATGTGTGTGAGTGAAGTAAACTCTCTGGTAGATTAGGGCTTTGTTTAGGATGCTGAAATGCAGGTTCCAGAAGAGCTTGATGATTCCTCCTAAGTACAGACTTCAGCATTGGATCTTCTTCTCCATGTTAGATAAAACACTAGATTATTAGTGGGGGGGGTTAAAATAATTAATAAAATAAAATGGTGTGATTCATTTGTTGATTTTTCAGGTAACTTTTGTTGAGATGATAAACCAGTACTCGGTGAAGGTTTGAGCTTCAGCTGTACTGTATTTAGTGTGTGAGGGTGTGGTTTAGCTGATGTGAGATCAGATTTAAAGCTGTTAGCTGTACTGTATTTAGTGTGTGAGGGTGTAGTTTAGCTGATGTGAGATCAGATTTAAAGCTGTTAGCTGTACTGTATTTAGTGTGTGAGGGTGTAGTTTATCTGATGTGAGATCAGATTTAAAGCTGTTAGCTGTACTGTATTTAGTGTGTGAGGGTGTAGTTTATCTGATGTGAGATCAGATTTAAAGCTGTCAGCTGTACTGTATTTAGTGTGTGAGGGTGTAGTTTATCTGATGTGAGATCAGATTTAAAGCTGTTAGCTGTACTGTATTTAGTGTGTGAGGGTGTAGTTTATCCGATGTGAGATCAGATTTAAAGCTGTTAGCTGTACTGTATTTAGTGTGTGAGGGTGTAGTTTATCTGATGTGAGATCAGATTTAAAGCTGTTAGCTGTACTGTATTTAGTGTGTGAGGGTGTAGTTTATCTGATGTGAGATCAGATTTAAAGCTGTTAGCTGTACTGTATTTAGTGTGTGAGGGTGTAGTTTATCTGATGTGAGATCAGATTTAAAGCTGTTAGCTGTACTGTATTTAGTGTGTGAGGGTGTAGTTTATCTGATGTGAGATCAGATTTAAAGCTGTTAGCTGTACTGTATTTAGTGTGTGAGGGTGTAGTTTATCTGATGTAAGATCAGATTTAAAGCTGTTAGCTGTACTGTATTTAGTGTGTGAGGGTGTAGTTTATCTGATGTGAGATCAGATTTAAAGCTGTTAGCTGTACTGTATTTAGTGTGTGAGGGTGTAGTTTATCTGATGTAAGATCAGATTTAAAGCTGTTAGCTGTACTGTATTTAGTGTGTGAGGGTGTAGTTTATCTGATGTGAGATCAGATTTAAAGCTGTTAGCTGACAGATGAATGATTATTATAATCTAAGATCACTGATAAGTGGGAGTGCAGCACAGTGCATTTATATTTTATCTTTGTGTGTGTTGGTGAAGGAAATAAACTTATAGAGACTAATAGATACATTAATTTTAGAACCTCTTTATCTCTGTAAAGCTGTTTAGAGAAAATGTCCAATGTTAAAATACACTATACAAATAAAAGAAATTAATGAAATTGGTGTAATTTGGGAGATTTTGATCAGAAATTTAAAATTAATCACTAATTCTTATATTTCATTGTGTTTTATTGTAATGTTGAACTGTAGTTAAATAAACTGGGTTCATGTAAAACTACAACATTCAGGATGATACCCAGGTGAAAAAGAAGTTCTCTTTAATGTATTAAAAATATACTCAAAATTCAGATAGTATATTTATAGCACAATTCTACTCCTAACATGCTCACTTCAAGTGTGTTAAAATGTACTGTTTGCATTTGAATGTATTATTAAAAAGTGTACTAGACTTATTACTAGACTATACTAGGTCTTGGGTAGTAAATATATACTTAGTTACACTTTTAAGAAATATGCTAAAACACACTCATACTTTTAATGACACTTCAGTGTATTTACAGAAAGCACACATATTGTACTGTTACTTAAAATATCCTTTATGTTTACTTTGTGCACTACAATAATTAGTGTGTTTAATGTAACATCATCAATTCATGTTTTTAGGTATATAATTGTCTGTACCTCAGCTGAGGAGGGTTCAATTACTGGACCTCAAGGATTTTCAGTTGAAGACTCCTAATTTATGCCAAACATGTCCTTTTGTTCCTGTGTCCAAATAATTATATTTTAGACTCATTTGTCCAAAGAACATCATTCCAGAAGTCCAACACGTTGTCTATGTTCTCTCTGGCAAACTTCAGTCTGGCCTTCATGTTTTTCATAGAGAGCAAATGTTTCCTCCTTGCACACCTCCCACAAGGTGGCTACACTTGGGATTTGTGACTAAATGTGTGTATTCAATTCAATTCAATTCAATTCATTTTTATTTGTATAGCGCTTTTAACAATGAACATTGTCTCAAAGCAGCTTTACACAAATAATGTGGTGATTAAATGTAAATATGTTCTTTGTAAGTATGTTTGTCCCTGATGAGCAACTGTGGCAAGGAAAAACTCCCCGAGATGGCATAAGGAAGAAACCTTGAGAGGAACCAGACTCAAGAGGGAACCCATCCTCATCTGGGTTGCACCAAATGTCCAATTGAAGCATATATACAAAGTTGCGGGGTACAGTGATGATGATCAGAAGCAAACTGCACTCCCGAGTCAGTGCAGCAGACCGCCGACACCAACTACAGTCCAATCCGTCCTCAAAGCACCCGTTCTACTCCGGAATTTCATGGAACCACCCAAGGTGTTGATGAGATACCGTCCCAAGCTGCACAGAAGTGTGAAGATCCGCGGAGGGGAGAGGGGCAGGAACAGTGGTCACTGGAGCCTCAGGAGCATGTTTAACTCGACCGAGAGAGAGAGAGAGAGAGAGAGAGAGAGAGAGAGAGAGAGAGAGAGAGAGAGAGAGGGTGACGGGAAGAGAAGGATATGGATTATTAAGTGTAACTATTGGTGTATGAAAGTTAATGTCACTGTGCAGTTTGGACTCCGGCAAGACTCGCTATGGCAGCATAACTAAAAGGGAGAACCAGAAGGTAACACAGACATGAGGATCTCTGGGATAAGAGACGACCCACCACACCACCGTCAACAAACCTGAGTGAACGTGTGAATGTGAGGGGACGACAGCATACAAATATCCCAGTTCACCAAACACTCTATATCCATGATCCCTCCAAATCTGCTCCTTTACCTCACAAACACCTACTGACTAAAGACTCCACTAAATAAATATGTGTTCAGCCTCGACTTGAACACTGAGACTGTGTCCGAGTCCCGAACACTGATTGGAAGGTTGTTCCATAACTGTGGGGTTTATAAGAGAAAGATCTGCCCCCTGCTGTAGTCTTTATTATTTGAGGAACCAACAGATAGCCTGCACCTTTTGATCTAAGTAGGCGTGGAGGATCATACTGGTACAGAAGTTCACTCAGATACTGCGGTGTGAGAGCGTTAAGTGCTTTATACGTCAGTAGTAGTATTTTATAATCAGTGTGAGATGTAATTGGGAGCAGTGTAGATGATTAAAACAGGGCTGATGTGATCATATTTTCTAGATCTAGTGAGGACTCTTGCTGCTGCATTCTGAACTAACTGAAGCTTATTTCTGCACTTACTCCAACACCCAGACAGTAAAGCTTTACAGTATCTAATCTAGATGTTACAAAAGCATGAACTAGTTTTTCTGCATCCTGTAACGACATCATATTTCTAATTTTAGCAATATTTCTAAGGTGAAAGAAGGAGGTCCTGGTGATATTATTCACGTGAGACTCAAAGGAAAGACTTCTAGCTGCATGTGGTCCTAGTAAAAGTACTTCCGTCTTATCTGAGTTGAGCAGAAGAAAGTTATTAAGCGTCCACTGTCTAATGTCCTTTACACACTCCTCAACACTGTTTAGCTGATCTCTCTCATCTGGCTTTGCTGAAATATACAACTGTGTGTCATCAGCATAGCAATGGAAGCGAATCCCATGTTTATGAATGATTTCACCAAGAGGCAGCATATATACAGAGAAAAGCAGTGGGCCTAAGACAGATCCTTGAGGAACACCAAACTTTACCTCAGAGAGTGTGGAGAACTCACCATTTACATCCACAAACTGATAGCGATCAGTCAAATAAGACCTGAGCCAGGAGAGAGCTGTTCCTTTTATTCCTACAACGTTCTCAAGTCTAGCAAGCAGTATAGTGTGATCAATGGTGTGAAAAGCTGCACTGAGGTCGAGCAAAACAAGTAAGGAGACAAAACCCTGATCAGAGGCCAATAACAGGTCATTTACCACCTTAACTAGTGCCGTCTCTGTGCTATGATGAGGCCGAAATCCTGACTGATACATTTCATAAATGTTCTTCCTCAGTAGATGTGAGCAGAACTGCTGTGCTACAACCTTTTCTAGAATCTTGGATATAAAGGGGAGATTTGATATTGGACTGTAGTTGGAAAACTGTCGGTCTGAAATTGGTCTGTAGTCTCTTTCTGATTGTAGAGGCATGCACTTTCACATCAAAAGTAGCAAGAGCCTGCTGTAGATCCTGTGATGATATTTTAATGATTTTGGTGACTACTTTTAGAATCTTCCGGTCTGCTCTCGGGGTGAACTTGCTTGAACGGCCAGACATGGGCATGTTGGCAGTTGTTTTGAATGTCCACCACTTGTAGACTATTTTCCTGATTCAAAATTCGCCAGACTCATAAGCCGTACCAGTGTTCTTCCTAAAGGCCTCAGACAGCTCTTTCAATCTCACCATGGTGTTCACTTTCACTTCAAAAGAATTTACTGCAGATTCACAGGCGGCTTCAGTCTTCAAACACTGTGGAAAATAACATTTTGCTTAATTTTTCCTTTAAAAAATTATTTTTTTTTAAATCCCTTCCCATGTCAAGTCATTATGTAGCTCATAGCTTCTATTCAATATCATTTCAATTGTTTGGACATAAAAACCCTTTTTTTCTAAATATAATGTTTGTGTTCATAAAAACAAATAAATGCATGTTGAATTGGCATGAGGGCAAATTAATGATGGCAGAATCGAATTTTTGGGTGAAAAATACGTTTAATTGTTGTTTATGTTCATTCAGCTCAGTCTGATAACTATAATGCCTTTCTCTGATTAATAAATATTTATAATTCCAGATGTGTACAAAGACTTAATTGTAAAAATGGGATACTTTCAAGAGAGGAGAAAACATCTGGAAGACCAGGACACAGCAAGAAAAATCCTATTGAGGCTGTAAATGTTTACGATTATCTTTCATTCAGGATTGTTGGACTGTTTAACAGCAATATTTAGTTTGCCTTTTTCCCTCCTTCCTTTTTGACCTACATGGGGTGGGATAAAATGTTCATTTTGTAAATGCACATGTTGTTTTTAGGTCACAAGTACCTCAAAATCTCAACCACAACCGCAAGTATCTCAAAATGCAGCTGAAGTTTTAACTTAACAGAGATCTCCAGATGTTGCACAGGAAGAAAAGAGCTCCTGTTCCCTCCACTCCATTGTCTGACCACATGCAGCTAAAAGTAAACTTTCCGATTACGTAGCATCTCTGGATGGTGTTTCTGTCTTAGTCTCTCCAATGTTCATTGTTAAAAGCGCTATACAAATAAAAATGAATTGAATTGAATTGATGGCATGACCCATAGAGTCGAAGTAGACAGTTCATTTAGAAATCCTATATTTTGAAATAAGTCAATTTAATCGATAAATCGTTACAGACTTACTGTGAATACTTTTCAGATGCACTGTAATTTTGTAATTAACAGTATTCTAACCTATTAGAATCCAAAGTAACACACACAGGCTGTGCTGGATAGTGACGGTGAACAAGAAGATAAAGATGGACGAACAGAATTTGAGAACAGCCTGCTGTAGGGGACGTCTCCTCAGAAAACTCATGCAGTGCTTGATGATGATGTTGTCAAAGCTTTGAAAGGTAAGTTGTTTTTGTTTGTTTTTTGTGTTACAAAATTAATCTCTTATTTTGATTACAAAATTATTCTGCCACTTGTTCTATCTTTTGTATTGTTAATCCAACCTGTGAGTTCTGTTTAATTGTAAGTGATGTTTTAAATTAAATTGCTGTTGTTCGTTAGTTAAAGCAGAGGTTTACATTTTTTTAGATTGTGCACTTGCCTATGCTTACATGGAGTAAAATAAATATTTTTAATTAAATTAACTTAATAATTTGTTTCTTGTAGAGTTTCCTTGGATTGTAGCATCTCTTAAAAATGTCTTGGGTTAGGGTTAGGCCATGAAATGAGGCTCATCTTGCAGCTCAAGTTAAAGCCCGAGTTCTGGAGATCTGCCTCCCCAGAATTGGTAATTATTATCAGAATGTAATAGCTGCAATAATTTATTTTAGCTGTCTCATTCTGTATTTTATAATAGTCTTGATTGTTTCTTGTTCTACTCAGATTTCCCTCACTGATTCTGATGTTGCCGTCCCAAAGAGGATGTTCAAAAGACTCAACGAATCATGAGTTTCTCTTTTTACCCAAAACCTCCTTACATTACTTTTTGAAAAAGAAATTTTAGTCAGATGCCCCTCACAGGGAAATGTGGGATTCCAACTTTAAAGGACCAGTTGGACCCTCACATGTGCTCATAGGTATGTTTAGTTCCTGTACAAAATCCCCCTTTTTTATTATTTTTGATTTTCCTACATGTAAAATCATTTAACATGTAAAAGTCTTGTACATTATTATACAGTAATTGTGGGCTGGTACTTGTACTTAAGCACAGTTTATCAGCTTTGTTGTCATTCTGTGAAATGTTGTGTAGACCTCATAATGGTGCAGCAACACTTAATGTTTTTGCTATTTAAAATAAAATTATATATAAACTCCTATTCTAAATTTACATGACTATTTTATATTTCATGTTTAATCATGTTAGAATTAAGTATTAAAAATGTGTGCAATGTGGAACATTTCACTTTATCATCTTGAAAAATTAGAAAATTCAGAGACTGGACTGGTGTATATAATTGTACCCAGGAGGATAAGCTTCATTTAATGTTAGATATTAATTCAGTTAAATTAATGGTCCTGTTGAACAAAGTACAGTCGAACCCACTTATCTGGACCTCGGTTAACTCGCCAAACCCTATTAAGTCGACATTTTTGAAGTGGAACCGCTAAATTCTCTCTTTGTCTTAGCATTTTCTCATCGGTTCTGTCGATTCTTTTATGTCGCCGAACCCTAATATCTCGAGCACAAGGGGGGCAAATTTACCACTTAATGTCGGTTATCTCGATGCCCATTACCAATAGCCGGCTTTTGAAAATGTTGGTGATCGATGCCACTTCACCATCTCACTACTGTATTTTCGCGTATATCGGACGTGTCTTTTACAAGGTTGTACGTACCCCTCACACAGGGTGCATCTTATATTAGAGATCAGCCTGGAATGTCGTGAAGAAGGAAACAATCTCAAACTGCTGGATGCACTGCGTCGTTCAGGATCTTTCCGATGTTGAGTTTCAGGCACAGTGCCGTGCAGCTGCAGAAGAACTTGTGGAAGTGGCGGAAAAATTAAGCCTTACAGATGCTATGTTGGAAGAGGAGGCATAGGAGTGTAGGACACTTTTTAGAGCTGTGTGTCAGAGTGAAATCACTCGCCAATTTAATTTTGACACTGGTTAGCATTTTGTAAAAATGAACTACACCCCGCACGTTTTGTGTGATTTTGTGAGCGATCTTTGTGTTTGCAATGTTGGAGAATATAATAAAGGTTTGTATGGAGAATGGACGGTGGTTTGTATTGTATACTGGTAAATCTCTGCTGTTAGTTGGTGCACATATGCCTTTTGTTTTTAGCAAACATGTATGTACATTTTTATAGCATGACTTCATCAAACAAATCACGGCAACGCTGTTGTGTAAAAAAAACCTCCAAAAAAGTGCATTTACATTCTCATTTATTAACGCACATCATTTACATAAAGAAATTTAACCCAGCCATTAGGGAGGCACAAGCCAGTGCATTCTTAGTGCCGGTCCCAAGCCCGGGTAAATGGGGAGGGTTGCGTTAGGAAGGGCATCCAGCGTAAAACATGTGCCAAATCAAATATGCGGATCACAAATTAGAATTTCATACCGGATCGGTCGAGGCCCGGGTTAACAACGACCGCCACAGGTATCGTTAGCCGACAGGGTACCGGTGGAAATTGGGCTACTGTTGGCCGAAGGAGGAAAAGGAGAGGAAGACGTCTACAGAGACGGCAGGGAAAGGAGCAGTGTAGGAGAGTGGAGGTTTGGGTTGGTACTTTAAATGTTGGTACTATGACGGGTAAAGGGAGAGAAGTAGCTGATATGATGGAGAGGAGAAAGGTAGATATGCTGTGTGTTCAGGAGACCAAGTGGAAAGGGAGTAAGGCCAGGAACATTGGAGGTGGATTTAAACTGTTTTATCATGGTGTGGATGGAAAGAGAAATGGTGTAGGGGTGATTCTGAAGGAAGAGTACAGTAAGAGTGTAGTGGAGGTGAAGAGAGTTTCTGATAGGGTGATGATCGTGAAGGTGGAAGTTGAAGGGATGATGATAAATGTCATCAGTGCCTATGCTCCACAAGTTGGCTGTGAGATGGAGGAGAAGGAAAGATTCTGGAGTGAATTAGATGAAGTGGTAGATGGTGTACCTAGGAAAGAACGGTTGGTGATTGGGGCGGACTTTAATGGGCATGTAGGTGAAGGGAACAGAGGTGACGAGGAGGTGATGGGTAGGTATGGTTTTAAGGAGAGGAATGTGGAAGGGCAGATGGTGGTAGATTTTGCTAAAAGGATGGAAATGGCAGTGGTGAACACTTATTTTAAGAAGAAGGAGGATCATAAGGTGACTTATAAGAGTGGAGAAAGGTGCACACAGGTGGACTATGTGCTATGCAGGAGATGCAACCTGAAGGAGATTGGCGACTGTAAGGTGTTGGCAGGGGACAGTGTAGCTAGACAGCATAGGATGGTGGTCTGTAGGATGGTTTTGGAGGCGAAGAAGAAGAGGAGGAGAGTGAGGACTGAAAGAAGAATAAGATGGTGGAAACTGAAGGAGGAAGAGTGTAGTGTGAGGTTCAGGGAAGAGGTCAGAGAGAGGCTCAGTGGTGTTAAGGAGGTGTTGGATGATTGGGCAAATACTGCAGGAGTGATGAGGGAGGCAGCTAGAAAAGTACTTGGTGTGACATCTGGAAATAGAAAGGAAGACAAGGAGACGTGGTGGTGGAATGAGGAAGTGCAGGAGAGCATAAGGAGAAAGAGGTTGGCAAAACAGAAGTGGGATAGACAGAGTGATGAGAAAAGTAGGCAGGAGTACAAGGAGATGCGGCAGCAGGTTAAGAGGGATGTGGCGAATGCCAAGGAAAAGGCATATGAGGAGCTGTATGAGAGGTTGGACACTAAGGAAGGAGAAAAGGATTTGTACCGATTGGCCAGGCAGAGGGACCGAGCTGGAAAGGATGTACTGCAAGTTAGAGCAGTAAAGGATGGAGAGGGAAATGTGTTGACTAGTGAGGAGAGTGTGTTGAGAAGGTGGAGGGAGTATTTTGAGCAGCTGATGAATGAGGAAAATCAGAGAGAGAGAAGGTTGGATGATGTGGAGTTGGTGAAGCAGGATGTAGATAGGATTAGTAAGGAGGAAGTGAGAGCAGCGATTAAGAGGATGAAGAGTGGAAAGTCGGTTGGACCAGATGACATACCGGTAGAAGCGTGGAGATGTTTAGGAGAGATGGCAGTGGAGTTTTTGACCAGATTGTTTAACAGGATTTTGGAAGGTGAGAAGATGCCTGAGGAATGGAGAAGAAGTGTGCTGGTACCAATCTTTAAGCATAAAGGAGATGTGCAGACCTGCAGTAACTACAGGGGTATTAAGTTGATCAGTCACACCATGAAGTTATGGGAAAGAGTAGTGGAAGCCAGGCTGAGAGAAGAGGTGACCATCTGTGAGCAACAGTATGGTTTCATGCCGAGGAAGAGCACCACAGATGCCTTATTTGCTTTGAGAATGTTGATAGAGAAGTATAGAGAAGGACAGAAGGAATTGCATTGTGTATTTGTGGATTTAGAGAAAGCGTACGACAGGGTGCCAAGAGAGGAGTTGTGGTATTGTATGAGGAAGTCAGGTGTGTCAGAGAAGTATGTGAGGGTGGTGCAGGACATGTATGAGGACAGTGTGACGGCAGTGAAGTGTGCAGTAGGTACGACAGACTGGTTTAGAGTGAAGGTTGGACTGCATCAAGGATCGGCCCTGAGCCCTTTCCTGTTTGCAGTGGTGATGGACAGGTTGACGGACGAGGTCAGACAGGAGTCTCCCTGGACTATGATGTTTGCGGATGATATTGTGATTTGTTGTGAGAGTAGAGAGCAGGTTGAGAAGAGCCTGGAGAGGTGGAGATATGCGCTGGAGAGAAGGGGAATGAAACTCAGTAGGAGTAAGACAGAATACATGTGTGTGAATGAGAGGGAGGGCAGTGGAGTGGTCCGGTTGCAGGGAGAAGAGCTTCAGAAGGTGGAGGAATTCAGGTACCTGGGGTCAACAGTGCAAAGTAATGGAGAGTGTGTTAGAGAAGTGAAGAAAAGAGTGCAGGCAGGGTGGAGTGCGTGGAGAAGAGTGACAGGAGTGATTTGTGATAGTAGGGTATCTGCAAAATTGAAAGGGAAGGTTTATAGGACTGTGGTGAGACCTGCGATGTTGTATGGTTTAGAGACAGTGGCATTGAGTAAAAGACAGGAGGTGGAGCTGGAGGTAGCAGAGCTGAAGATGTTGAGGTTTTCGTTGGGAGTGACGAGGATGGATAAGATTAGAAATGAGTTTATTAGAGGGACAGCGCATGTAGGATGTTTTGGTGACAAGGTGAGGGAGGCGAGATTGAGATGGTTTGGACATGTGCAGAGGAGGGACATGAATTATATTGGTAGAAGAATGCTGAGGATGGAGCCACCAGGTAGGAGGAAAAGAGGAAGGCCAAGAAGGAGGTTCATGGATGTGGTGAGGGAAGACATGCAGGTAGTTGGTGTAAAAGAGGCAGATGTAGAGGACAGGGTGGTATGGAGACCGATGATCCGCTGTGGCGACCCCTAATGGGAGCAGCCGAAAGAAGAAGAAGAAGAAGATTTACATAAAGAAATTTCAAGCACGTAAATATATTGCCGCCACTTTGTTTTTTTGTTTATCTCGATCATCCGTTATTTTGACGCTTTTTGGCGTCCCCTAGGCCGGCAACATAACCGGGTTTAACTGTACATTAAACTACTGATCTGTAATAATTTTATTTATAGTCAGCATAAGAGATTTTAAAATCCTATCTCCAGATCAGAGGTGCTGCTGTGCATTCAGTCTTGTTTAATTTAATATTAATGAAATCACTTTAACTTTCTGGAAATTTTTTACATATTAGTTTTACTCAGGGAACCAACATGGTCTTAATTTGGTGTCTCTTGAGAGGCCGTGCCACTGGCCATATAAAGTCACTTGTCAACTAGAGCTAATGACCTACTGTATACTGCAAGAAATGAGAGCGGCGCCTTCCTGAGTGGAATGCATACCAGCCTGTTAGGGCAGGACGGTATGCATTCCACTCAGGAAGTCTTAATCATTCTTAATCATTACTCCAATTATCTATGAAGCCCTCATTGTTTTTGCAGCAGAATTTAGACATCAAGCAGTTCAGTGGCAGCGATTAAGAGGATAAAAAGTGGAAAGTCTATGGGACCAGATGACATCGGTAGAAGCATGGAAATGTTTAGGAGAGATACAGTGGAGTTTTTAACCAGATTGTTATAAAACTTTTTTGGAAGGTGAGAAGATGCCTGAGGAATGGAGAATGAGTGTGCTGTACCGATCTTTAAGAATAAGGGAGATGTGCAGACCTGCAGTAACTACAGGGGAATAAAGTTGATCAGTCACACCATGAAGTTATGGGAAAGAGTAGTGGAAGCCAGGCTGAGAGAAGAGGTGATCATCTGTGAGCAACAGTATGGTTTCATGCAGAGGAAGAGCATGTGTTTGAGAATTGTTTTGTGTAGGATTGATGACACCACGCTCATCGGACTTATCCAGGATGGCAAAGAGTCTCCATTTGTGCAGCAGGTGAAGCAGCTGGTGCTATGGTGCATTCAGAACAACCTAGATCTAAACACAATTGAAACTGTGAAGATAATAGTGTACTTTAGGAAAACTACTCCCCTCACAGCTTTTTTGACATGAGATTTTAAAATCCTACCTCTAGATCATAGGGGCTTCTGTGCATTCAGTCTTACTTAATTTAATATTAATGAAGTTACTTTAACTTTCTGGGAATTTCTACATATTGGTTTTATTCACTGAACCGACATGGTTTTAATTTCGCTCTGGATAAGGGCGTCTGCTAAATGCCACAAATGTAAATGTAAATTTGGTGACCCCTGAGTGGCCATGCAGCGGTCAGTTTAACCTGCTTGTCTGCCTTGGCAATGTAGAGTCACTTGTCAAATAGTGCTAATGACCGTCTCTAGGTAACGTATGTAACCCTAGCTCCACGAGGGAACAAGATGCTCGCGTTGTCCACGCTCTGAATCACCCAATAGGCAAGTTGTGACGTCATCGGCGGCTGACGTCACGTAAACCAGGATGCTACAAAATGGCTGAGCGATGGTAGGACATTAGGTTGTGAAAAAGAGAAGATAAGTGCCAGAGGGATGCAGGGAGTGTGGCTCATTCCCTTGGGGAACTACTGTTACATACGTAACCTAGAAACATTCCCTATTCGTGAACTTCAAGCTGCATCACAACGCTTAAGGAACAAGTGTCCAATTGCACCAGACCCTGACCAGACCTTTCCAAGAGCTTCACAACCAGAACGTAGGACAGAGGAGCCCTAAGTGACTCTAAGGTTAAGGTCGTAAAACATGACAAAGGTCAGCAGAGTGGTCCAGCTTGCACTGAACACATTCGGTTTTGCTTCTCTTAGTCGGGGGCTAAGAACGGAGGATGGCAGAAAGCCTGCAGCACAACAGGTCGTGGGAGAGCCGCAGGCACCTTAGGTACTTACCCAGTCTTTATAGACAGGTACCTAAGGGCCACTTTGGCCAAGGGCTCAAAGGGGAGCTCAGATAGAGCCGTCAGCACAAAGGCCAAGTCCCACACAGGCACTCTGGGTCGCATGCCGGGCCTCAGCCTCCAGGCGCTGAGGAGGAAACGTGTCACAAGAGGGTGTCTACCCAGCAACTGCCCCGCGGGCGGGGAAATATAAGCCGTGATAATGGACATGTACAGTAAACCTTCAGGGTTGAAGGAGCCAACGGAGAGGGCGCTTATGACCGCTCCCCACCCCGTGAGGGACGCATCTGTCATTAGCATTACGCTATGACAAGGAGTTCCCAGGATGGGGTCTTGAAAGAGGAACGTTGGTTGTCTTCACACATCTAAGGCTGGAAGGGCTCGCCGCAAGACTTTGATGGTACAGTGTGAATTGCCCTTTTGGGAAAATGCTTTGTCCCAGAGCCACCATTGGAGGGGTCTCATATGGAGGAGGCCAAGTGGAATCACATTGGACGCTGCCGCCATGGGACCCAGCAGCCTCTGGAACTGCTTCAAAGTGATTGACTGGCCTTCTCTTACTCTCCTGAATGCTGTGAGGTGGTTCTCTGCTGTGGAGAAAGCACATTCTTCCCGGCATTCAGTCTTAACCCCAGCTCATTCATGCAGGCGAGAACGAGATCTTGATGCCAGACTGCCTGCTGCTCTGATCAAGCTAATATCAACCAGTCATCTATATAGTTCAGAATGTGGATGCCCTGAAGCCGCAGCGGGGCTAGCACTGCATTAATGGCTACGTGGAAACATGTTTATTTTAGATCTATAGTGACAAACCAGTTCTCGGACTTGATCTGAGACACGACCTCTTTGAGAGTGAGCATCCTGAACATGAGCCTCACGAGTGAGCGTCTTGAACATGAGCCTCATGACTGAGCGGTTCAAGTAGCGCAGATCTAGGATTGGTCGCAACCCACCATCCTCCTTCGAAACAATGAAGTACTGGCTGTGGTAGCCTGACTCTCTGGCTACCAAGAATGGAACCAACCTGATGGGCGGAACCGCATAGCCACATGGCTAAAAATGCTAACAGTTGATTCCCTCAAGATCCGACTAGGCATGCTCCTAAGCTAAGCAAACAACACATCGAAATTGCAGTCGGAATTCTGCTTGCATGTAAGCTCATGACTGCACAGATTCACACACAAAGCGCTTACCTAAACTGAATGAAGCTAATGTCACTACCATCGCTCAGCCATTTTGTAGCTTCCTGGTTTACGCGACGTCGCCCTCTGACTACGTCATGAGTTGCCTATTGGCAGGATTTCACAAGTGATTCAGACAAGTGACAATGCAAGCCGTTCCCAAAGCTTTGCGATGCAGTTCAAAGTTTCCGAATGGGGAACTACAATATTCTGCAAGAAATGGGAGCAGCGCCCTACTGAGTGGAATGCATACCGTCCTGTTAGGTTGGGACAGTATGCATTCCACTCAGGAAGGCGCTGCTCTCATTTCTTAATCATTACTCCAATTATCTATGAAGCCGAAATTGTTTTTGGAGTACAATTCAGACATCAAGCAGTTCAGTGGCCATAAGCTGCTGTAAGTTAGACAAGTTTGGATGGTGTGGAGATGTGAAGCAGGAAGTGGATAAAATTAGTAAGGAGGAAGTGAGAGTAGTGATAAAGAGGATGAAGAGTGGAAAGTCAGTTGGACCAGATGACATATCGGTAGAAGCATGGAGATGTTTGGGAGAGATGCAGTGGAGTTTTTAACCAGATTGTTAAAAATATTTTTTGGAAGGTGAGAGGATACCTGAGGAATGAAGAAGGAGTGTGCTGGTACCGATCTTTAAGCATAAGGAGATGTGCAGACCTGCAGTAACTACAAGGGAATTAAGTTGATCAGTCACACCATTAAGTTATGGAAAAGAGTAGTGGAATCCAGGCTGAGAGAAGAGGTGACCATCTGTGAGCAACAGTATGGTTTCATTCCAAAGAAGAGCACCGCAGACGCATTATTTGTTTTGAGAATGTGGATGGAGAAGTATAGATGTTACCACGCTCATCGGACTCATCCAAAATATCGATGAGTCTGCATATGAGCAGAAGGTGAAGCAGCTGTGCTGTGGTGCAGTCAGAACAACCTAGAGCTTAGCACACTCAAAAAATTTGGAGATGATGGTGGACTTTAAGAAAAACCCTTCAACACTACCCCCCTCATAGTATCCAACAGCCCTGTGTCATCTGTGGAGAGCATCAAGTTTCTGGGCACTGCCATTTCCCAAGACCTGTAATAGGAGTCCAACATAAACTCCATCCAGTCATTACATTATCCGTATATCTTACACACACTATGGCTCCTGTATATCAAATCAAATCAAATCAATTTTATTTGTCACATACACATACATACAGGGTACGACATGCAGTGAAATGCTTTTTACGACGGTCTGGCATTGGGGAATAAAATGGGGTGAAAAATAAAAACAAAGAAAAAGAAGGCAGATAAATAAAGTATAAACCTATATAAAAATAAGAATATGTGAGGATATAAAGATATATATATATATACAAAAATGCTTATGGCAATGTGCAGTTAAACAGTAAACAGTAAACAACAGTAAGCAATTTAAGCATGGTTTTTGATTGTCCATAAGTGTCCGTGTGCAGTAGGTGTGGTGTAAAGTGCCCTTGTGCGGAATGGTGTGTTAGAAAAAATAGAAAAAATAGAAAATGTAAAGTGCACTGTGCTGTGCGAGTCCAGTTTCTAAAGTGTCATATCACGAAAAGTAAGATATGTGCAGGGAAAAAAGGTCTGATGATGCAGAGAGTAGGCCAGTTTTTTAGATCCTGTGTGTTTCCTGGTTTAAACTCCGAATGGCCTGTGGGAAGAAACTCCTTCTCATTCTCTCTGTGTTTGCTTTCAGGGAGCGGAAGCGTTTCCCTGAACGCAACAAAGAAAAGAGTCCATTGTTTGGATGGCTGAGGTCCTTCACAATCTTCCTAGCTCTGGTCCGGCACCACGTGCTGTAGATGTCCTGCAGGTCAGGGAGCTCGGTGTGGATGGTACGTTCAGCTGAACGCACCACCCTCTGGAGGGCTCGTCTGTCCTGCATGGTGCTGTTCCCGAACCAGGAAGTGATGCTACCCATCAGAACACTCTCAATGGTGCAGTTGTAGAAAGTCTTTAGCACCTGAGAGGGTAGTTTAAAGTCCCTTAAGCATCTCAGATGGTACAGAAGCTGCTGGGCTTTCTTCACCAGGGTGTTGATGTGACAGGACCAAGACAGGTCCTGTGTGATGTGAACACCAAGGTACCGGAAACTGTCCACTCTCTCCACTGGGGTCCCGTTGATGTTTAGCAGTTGGTATGACCGCTCCTGCTTCGTGCTGAAGGCCACGATCAACTCCTTAGTCTTGCTGACTTTCAGGAAAAGGTTGTTTACCTGGCACCATCTCTCCAGATTTTTAACCTCCTGTAGGTAGGCCGTCTCGTCGTTGTTGGAGATCCGGCCCACCACAACAGTGTCGTCAGCAAACTTGATGATGGTGGTGGAGTTGGAAGTGGCCACACAGTCATATGTGTACAGTGAGTACAGCAGGGGGCTCAGAACACAACCCTGGGGAGCTCCAGTGCTTAGGGTGAGGGTTGATGAAGTGTGTTTTCCCACCCGTACGGATTGTGGTCTGTCAGTCAGGAAGTTAGAGATCCATTGACACAGCGGCAGGACCTCCAACTTTGAGGTGAGTGTGGAGGGAATTATGGTGTTAAATGCTGGACTGTAGTTCACAAACAGCATCTTTGTATAATTCCTGTTTCTTTGGTCCAGGTGGTTGATTGTAGTGTGGAAAAGATGTGCAATGGCGTCCTCAGTCGAACGGTTCTGATGGTACGCAAACTGTAGTGGGTCCAGTGTGTCTGGTAGTGATGCAGTGATAAAGTCCCTGACCAGTCTTTCAAAGCACTTCATCACTACTGAGGTCAGAGCTACAAGGCGATAGTCATTAAGGCAGGTGGGCTGGGGTTTCTTCGGGACAGGAACAATGGTGAACTGTTTGAAACATGAGGGGACAACAGATTGTTCCAGTGAGAGGTTGAATATCTCAGTGAACACCGGTGCTAGCTGGTCAGCGCAGGCTTTCAGAACCCGACCTGTGATGCCATCTGGTCCTGCTGCCTTCCTCTTATTCACTTTCTTGAATGCCCTCTTCACATCATGCTCTGAGATGGTAAACGTGTTTACCTCCCCGGCTCTCTTGGCCTGCACGCTGGTTGTGCCGCTAGCGCCGCAAGCATGGTTAACTGCAGCCCTGAAACTAGCGTAAAGGTGTTTAGCTCATCTGCCAGTGAAGCGTCCGCATTCCCCATTCTGGAAGATGGTGTTCTATAGTCCATTATTGTTTTTAGTCCCTGCCACAGGCTCCTAGAGCCGCCATGTTGGAACTGTGACTCTAGTTTTCTCCTGTAGCGCACTTTGCATCCTTCACCGCTCTGCGAACACTGTAAGATGCAGCCTTGTATTCATCCCGGTGTCGACCCCCGTGTTCTCAGAGCATCGCGGATGGTTTTATCCACCCACGGCTTCTGGTTGGGAAACGTTCTGATAGTGGTTTTTTGCACCGAAATATCCGCTAGTTTCCGGATGATTCCCACAACCGCTTCCGTAAACATGTTGATGGCATCAGAGCTGCGCCGGAATACGTCCCAGTTTGCGTCATCCAAATCGTCCTGCAGAGTGGCCACTGATTGGTCAGTCCAGCGCGCGACCTTCCTCTGAACCAGAACTTCCTGTTTCAGCCTTTGTTTGTAAACAGGCATGAGGAAGATGGCGGCATGGTTCGATTTCCCAAACGATGGACTTGATTGTGCCTTGTAGCTGTTCTTGAGTGTTGTATAGCAGTGGTCCAGTGTTCTTTCGCCCCTGGTGGGCAGGTGATGTGCTGATAGAAGTTCGGTAGTGGGCGCTTGAGGTTGGCACTGTTGAAATCTCTGACCATAATGAGCGCAGCTTCCCGATGCTGTGTTTGGTGAAGAGTTAGTGTCTCGTGCAAATCCCATACTGCAGTGTCCGTGTCCGCTTGAGGTGAAATACAAACGGCACTGACTATGACCTAGCTGAATTCCCGAGGTAGATAAAAGGGCAGACATTTGATGGTCAGTAGTTCCAGGTTTGGTGTGCAGAAGCGTGAAAGAGGAACGATGCTCACGCTGTCGCACCAGTGGTTGTTCACCACCAGACTCACTCCACCTCCTCTTGACTTCCCCGACTCCAGTGTTCTGTCCATGCAGTAAACCGAGAAAGACTCGGCCGGCTGGCTGGCGTGGTCCGGTACCGCTGGGTTCAGCCATGTCTCGGTAAAGCAGAGAAGGTTGCAGTCTCGAATGTCTCTCTGGAACTTGACCCTTGCCCTGAGGTCGTGGAGCTTGTTCTCCAGTGACTGGATGTTGGCTAACAGGATGCTAGGTAAGGGATCGCGGTGTGCGCGTGCCCTCAGCCTGTTCCTGATGCCGGCTCGTTTCCCTCGCGGACACCGGTACGGGTCACGTCCTTTGTTCTCCCTCAGGATCTCGCTCGGCCAGCATGGGTCCGGGTTTAAAAACGGCGAAAGGTGAGTGCATTGTACACCAATAGATATAAGAGTGTCTCTGTTATATCCAATGATGTCCACTTGTGTAAATGGAACTAAAACTAGTTAAAGAAAGAGAGAAAAAACGTAGCCGGAGCAGTTGTGACGGCAGCCGAGCTCACTGGCACCATCTTGGAGACATCTTGTACAAAGTTCTAAAGTAACTCTTACTGATACCAGATGCATAATACTGTTATTTACACTACCATGCACTCTCACACTTTATGTACATTACTGATGTCATATAATCTGTATCCCTGTTTAACACTCTACTGTCAATATTGTCTCAAATTGTATTTATTGTCTTGTCTTGTCTGTTTTGTCTCGTATAGTCCAAGCTAAATGTATAGTTTAATTTATGTCTGTACTTTAAGAGTCACTAACAGCTGGAACCAAATTCCTTGTGTGTATCAACACACTTGGCCAATAAACCTGATTCTGATTATAAAAAAGTCAGAAGGAGTTGCATTGTGTGTTTGTGGATTTAGAAAAAGCGTACGACAGGGTATAAAGAGGAGTTGTGGTATTGTATGAGGAAGTCCAGGTGTGTCAGAGAAGTATGTGAGGGTGGTGCAGGACATGTATGAGGACAGTGTGACAGCAGTGAAGTGTGCAGTAGGAACGACAGTCTGATTCAGGGTGAAGGTTGGAATGCATCAAGGATCGGCTCTGAGACCTGTCCTGTTCGCAGTGGTGATATACAGTGTTCGACGGATGAGGGCAGACAGGAGTCTCAATGGACTATGACTTTTGCAGATGATATTGTGATTTGTGGTGAGAGTAGGGAGCAGATGAAGAAGAGCCTGGAGAGGTGGAGGTATGTGATGGAAAGAAGGGGAATGAAAGTAAGTAGGAGTAAGACAGAGTAAATGTGAGAGGGAGGGCAGTGGAGTGGTGCGGTTGCAGGGAGAAGAGGTGGAGAAGGTGCAGGAGTTCAGGTACCTGGGGTCAACAGTGCAGAGTAATGGAGAGTGTGTTAGAGAAGGGAAGAAAAAAGTGCAGGCAGGGTGAAGTGGGTGGAGAAGAGTGATAGCAGAAGTGATTTGTGATAGAGGGACAGTGCATGTAGGACGTTTTAGAGACAAGGTGTGGGAGGTGAGATTGAGATGGTTTGGACATGTGCAGAGGAGGGACATGGGGTATATCAGTAGGAGAATGCTGAGGATGGAGCCATCGGCAAGAAGGAAACGAGGAAGAGCAAGGCAGATGTAGAGGACAGAGAGGTGGAGACGGATGATCCGCTGTGGAGACCCCTAATGGAAACAGCAAAAAGAAGAAGACAAATTACAATGCTGCGTGTGCTATTCCCTTTACTGCCATTAGGTTTAGGACATAGTAGAATGGCAGAGGAGGGAATAAAACAAATACTTAAATGTAAAACATTTGAAGTTCTTTACACCAACATAACATATGTAACAAAATGATAATTCAAGATTGAAGACAATCTTGGTCTTGGTCAAAACTGTAAACTTTAAACACCAACACAAACAAGAAATTTGCGGAAAGTGATACTGAAAATAGGAAGCTACGACACAGCTACTCGGTGTAAGATATCCTTGATCACTAGTCCTAGATTAGGTTGACCAGAACACTCAGTTCTTGTCTTTATCCTCTCTTTATACGCTTACGCTGTGAGAATACCCAAACTGTCACCTTTTGGTATGGCTAATCCACGTTTTGTTGCTTCTGCTAAACGAATAACATGACCAAATGTGGAGTAATTATCGTCAACCATTTTTATGTTCTCACAGTATGGTAATATGTATCTTGTTGCCATTAGTAGGTATAGTAATTTTGTTGTATGTTTCTAGAATAACCTTTTTGTATGCTTCTGTTGACCAAACCCTGAACTATCTTTTTGTGGCATGTGTTACTTTGCTCATACACACACAGTATCTGAGTGAACTTCTGTACCAGTATGATCCTCCACGCCTACTTAGATCAAAAGGTGCTGGCTATCTGTTGGTTCCTCAAATAATGAAGGCTACAGCAGGGGGCAGATCTTTCTCTTATAAAGCCCCACAGTTATGGAACAGCCTTCCAATCAGTGTTCGGGACTCGGACACAGTCTCAGTGTTCAAGTCAAGGTTGAAAATGTATTTATTTAGTCAAGCCTTTTATCAGTAGATTTTTCTTAGATAAAGGCTCAGATCTGGAGGGAGCATGGATATATTGAAATTTTTTATAGTTCGTTTTTTCTCACTTTTCTCGCTTTAAAATATCAAAATATCGTTTTGATATCCTGCATCCTTCACTCTCCGTCTCGACTATTTTTGCTGTCGGAAGAGCGCTTTTTTCCCTGTCTGAGGGTTTGAAAGCAGTGAGTGGAGGACATTTACCAGAACCACGAACACACACTACAGTAAACACATTAAGGTATGTAATTTCTCTATTATGGCGAACATCCAGTTCACTCAGTGTGTGAAGTGTGACATGTTTAGTCAGTCTCTCTCCGTTGTTAGCGATAATATTATCTGTGAGAAGTGTAAGCTAGTTTGCTCTTTGACGGAGAAGATCTTAGCATTAGAGGAGCGCATCCAGAGTCTAGAGAGAAGTAGTGAGTGTGAGAGCAGTCCAGGTTCTGCAGGGGAAAGTCTGGATGCCCTAGGTGAAGGTACTATTCCCCCGACTCCGGCATTAGAGCCCTCGCAGCGGGGCGAATGGGTGACGACTCGGCGGCATACTCGCAAAGCCAAAGCTAACGCTAAGGCTCGCCCGCGGGAGCACCATTCCTCTCCGCTTCGCGTGTCCAACAGGTTTGCTCTCCTCAGTGAAGCACCCGCTGAGAAACCTGAAAGAGCTCTGGTTTTAGGAGACTCTATTCTGAGGCACGTGAAATTAGCTAGACCTTTAGGGGCACCAGCAGCACAGGTTATGTGTATACCGGGAGCCAGGGCGCCGGACATAGCAGGTCAGCTTAGATTCTTAGGAAAGCACAGGTTCTCTAAGATAGTTTTTCACACAGGAGCTAATGATATACGCCTTCGACAGTCAGAGGTTACGAAGAGTAATGTTATAGAGGTGTGTAAATTAGCGAAGGCAATGTCCGATGCTGTAGTATGCTCTGGCCCCATCCCAATGCGACGTGGCGATGTAGCCTACAGCAGGTTATGGTCGCTGAACTGCTGGATGTCCGAGTGGTGCTCCAAAACAATGTGGGCTTCATTAATAATTGGAGCATTTTTGAGGCAAGGCTGGCCTGTTAGGGCGGGACGGTGTCCATCCCACCCGGGAAGGTGCTGCTCTCATTTCTTGTAGTATAGGTCATAGTCTCAGAACAGCACTAGTTAACAAGTGACTGTCTAGAGCCAAGGCCAGGGAGCAGACAGACAGGCTAAACCGACCGTCTGCTAGCTGCACAGAGTCGTCACTCAGGATCCACCATATTGAGACTGTGTCTGTCCCCCGAGCAAAACCAAAATATAGGAATTATCAGAAAGTCTGTTTTAGTAACCTGATTAACATTAAATTAAATAGGACTGAACGCACAGCAGCACCTCTGATCTAAAGATAGGATTGTTGAATATTAGATCTCTCAGGCCAAAAGCGCTGACTATAAACGAAATTATTACCGACCAGGAGTTTAATATAATGTGTTTGACAGAAACGTGGATTAAATCGAATGAATATGTAGCATTAAATGAGGCGAGTCCTCCTGGGTATAGTTACATACACCAACCCCGTCTAAATGGCAGAGGAGGCGGAGTCACAGCTATTTATAATAATAATCTAAATATCACACAAAAGACTAAATACAAATGTAAAACATTTGAAGTTCTTTACACCAACATAAAATATTCAGTGTCCGAAAGCAGGTCAAGCCAGTTAATTCCACTAATTATTATTTATAGACCCCCAGGGGCCCGACTCTGATTTTCTGATAGAATTTGCAGATTTCATTACAAATTTAGCTACTTCTTTAGATAAAGCATTAATTGTTGGTGACTTTAATATTAATTTTGATAATCAGGAAGACTCCTTAAGAGCAGCAGTTGTGTCCATTCTAGATTCAGTTGGAATTAATCAGAATGTTATAGGACCCACTCATAGTGGTGGACACACTCTCGATTTGTTGTTAACATTTGGATTAAAAATAAAAAACTTAGTCATAATTCCACAGTCTGAAGCTATTTCAGACCATTATCTAATCTCGTTTAAAATTTGCCTAAGTCATTGCATTTCTACCTCACCACGTTACCGTGTTAAGCGTACTTTCACGTCAGCTACAGCAGCGCGTTTTATTAATAATCTTCCCGAAATTACGATATTAGATAGATCTCCGTCAGACCCCGCAGAGCTCGACTGGGCCACTGAACATCTAGAAACAACGTTACGTTACACTCTAGATGATGTAGCTCCCCTTAAGACCAAAATGATCAGGGAAAAAAAAATGATCACAGTGGTATACTGATCATACACGCACCTTAAAACAGACCACTCGAAAATTAGAACGTAAATGGCGTCAAACAAAATTAACAGTATTTCAAATAGCATGGAAGGAGAGCGTCCTAAATTATAGAAAATCTCTTAGTGCTGCTAGATCAGCATATTTCTCCACCCTCATAGAAAATAACAAGCATAATCCTAGATTTTTATTCAGCACGGTAGCAAAATTAACAGGGAATAAAAGCACTGCACTCACATGCACACCACCAATAGGTAGTGATGATTTCATGAACTTTTTTAATAATAAAATTGAAAACATCAGGCAAGAAATCCAGACGGTTAATATAAATCCAAATTATTTCACAAGTAACCCTGTAGACAGCAGTGTAATTATAACGGACAATCAACTACAAAGCTTCACTCCTATTCATGAGAAGGACTTAATTTCATTAATCTCCTCATCAAAATCATCAACCTGCATTCTCGATCCCCTGCCTACTAGTTTCTTTAAACAGATAACTCCAGAGGTAATCAAACCAGTTTTAAAAATAATTAACTCTTCCATTAGCACTGGTTATGTACCTAAATCCTTCAAACTGGCAGTTATCCACCCCCTTATTAAGAAACCTGACCTTGACCCATGTCAGTTGTCCAACTACAGACCGATATCAAATCTCCCCTTTATATCCAAAATTTTAGAAAAGGTTGTAGCACAGCAGTTATGCTCACACCTACTTACGAATAACATTTTTGAAATGTATCAGTCAGGATTTCGGCCTCATCATAGCACAGAGACGGCGCTAGTTAAGGTGGTAAATGACCTGTTATTGGCCTCTGATCAGGGTTTTGTCTCCTTACTTGTTTTGCTCGACCTCAGTGCAGCTTTTGACACCACTGATCACACTATACTGCTTGCTAGACTTGAGAACGTTGTAGGAATAAAGGGAACAGCTCTCTCTTGGCTCAGGTCTTATTTGACTGATCGCTATCAGTTTGTGGATGTAAATGGTGAGTTCTCCACACTCTATGAGGTAAAGTTTGGTGTTCCTCAAGGATCTGTCTTAGGCACACTGCTTTTCTCCTTATATATGCTGCCTCTTGGTGAAATCATTCATAAACATGGGATTCGCTTCCATTGCTATGCTGATGACACACAGCTGTATATTTCAGCAAAGCCAGATGAGAGAGATCAGCTAAACAGTGTTGAGGAGTGTGTAAAGGACATTAGACAGTGGATGCTTAATAATTTTCTTCAGCTCAACTCAGATAAGACGGAAGTACTTTTACTAGGACCACATGCAGCTAGAAGCAAACTTTCTGATTACGTAGCATCTCTGGATGGTGTTTCTGTTTCAGCATGTACGGCTGTCAAAGACCTCGGTGTGATTATTGACCCGAGTCTTTCCTTTGAGTCTCACGTGAATAATATTACCAGGATCGCCTTCTTCCACCTTAGAAATATTGGTAAAATTAGAAATATGATGTCGTTACAGGATGCAGAAAAACTAGTTCATGCTTTTGTTACTTTTAGATTAGACTACTGTAACGCTTTACTGTCTGGGTGTGCGAGTAAGTGCAGAAATAAGCTTCAGTTAGTCCAGAATGCAGCAGCAAGAGTCCTCACCAGATCTAGGAAATACGACCACATCACCCCTGTTTTAATCAGTCTACACTGGCTCCCAATCAAATCTCGCATTGATTATAAAATATTACTACTGACGTATAAAGCAGTTAACGCTCTCGCACCGCAGTATCTGAGTGAACTTTTGTACCAGTATGATCCTCCACGCCTACTTAGATCAAAAGGTGCTGGCTATCTTTTGGTTCCTCAAATAATGAAGACTACAGCAGGGGGCAGAACTTTCTCTTATAAAGCCCCACAGTTATGGAACAGCCTTCCAATCAGTGTTCGGGACTCAGACACAGTCTCAGTGTTCAAGTCGAGGCTGAAAACTTATTTATTTAGTCAAGTCTTTGATCAGTAGATTTTTTCTTAGGTAAAGGCTCAGATCTGGAGGGAGCATGGATATAGAGTGTTTGGTGAACTGGTATATTTGTATGCTGTCGTCCCCTCACATTCACACGTTCACTCGGGTTTGTTGACGGTGGTGTGGTGGGTCTTCTCTTATCCCAGAGATCCCTCATGTCTGTGTTACCTTCTGGTTCTCCCTTTTAGCTATGCTGCCATAGTGAGTCTTGCCGGAGTCCAAACTGCACAGTGACATCAACTTTCATACACCAATAGGGACACTTAATAATCCATATACTTCCCTTCCTGTCACCCTCTCTCTCTCTCTCTGTCTCTCTCTCTCTCTCTCTCTCTCTCTCTCTCTCTCTCTCGGTCGAGTTAAACATGCTCCTGAGGCTCCAGTGACCACTGTTCCTGCCCCTCTCCCCTCCGCGGATCTTCACACTTCTGTGCAGCTTGGGACGGTCTCTCCTCAACACCTTGGGTGGTTCCATGTAATTCCGGAGTAGAACGGGTGCTTTGAGGACGGATTGGACTGTAGTTGGTGTCGGCGGTCTGCTGCACTGACTCGGGAGTGCAGTTTGCTTCTGATCATCATCACTGTACCCCGCAACTTTGTATATATGCTTCAAATGGACATTTGGTGCAACCCAGATGAGGATGGGTTCCCTCTTGAGTCTGGTTCCTCTCAAGGTTTCTTCCTTATGCCATCTCGGGGAGTTTTTCCTTGCCACAGTTGCTCATCAGGGACAAACATACTTACAAAGAACATATTTACATCTGATCACCACATTATCTGTGTAAAGCTGCTTTGAGACAATGTTCATTGTTAAAAGCGCTATACAAATAAAAATGAATTGAAAAAAAAAAATGAATTGAATATAGAGTGTTTGGTGAACTGGTATATTTGGATGCTGTCGTCCCCTCACATTCACACGTTCACTCTGGTTTGTTGACGGTGGTGTGGTGGGTCGTTTCTTATCCCAGAGATCCTCATGTCTGTGTTACCTTCTGGTTCTCCCTTTTAGTTCTGCTGCCATAGCGAGTCCTGCCGAAGTCCAAACTGCACGGTGACATTAACTTTCATACACCAATAGGGACACCTAATAATCCATATCCTTTTCTCTCTCTCTCTCTCTCTCTCTCTCTCTCTCTCTCTCTCTCTCGGTCAAGTTAAACATGCTCCTGAGGTTCCAGTGACCACTGTTCCTGCCCCTCTCCCCTCCGTGGATCTTCACACTTCTGTGCAGCTTGGGACGGTCTTTTATCAACACCTTGGGTGGTTCCATGTAATTCCGGAGTAGAACGGGTGCTTTTGAGGACGGATTGGACTGTAGTTGGTGTCGGCGGTCTTGGTGCTGCACTGACTCGGGAGTGCAGTTTTCTTCTGATCATCATCACTGTACCCCGCAGCAGTGTATTTTTGCTTCAAATGGACATTTGGTGCAACCCAGATGAGGATGGGTTCCCTCTTGAGTCTGGTTCCTCTCAAGGTTTCTTCCTTTTGCCATCTCGGGGAGTTTTTCCTTGCCACAGTTGCTCATCAGGGACAAACATACTTACAAAGAACATATTTACGTTTAATCACCACATTATCTGTGTAAAGCTGCTTTGAGACAATGTTCATTGTTAAAAGCGCTATACAAATAAAAATAAATTGAATTGAATTGAACAGTGGTTCCTGTATTTCTGTTTTAGGCTTATCTATTGCAGGCTCAGCATAATGTTATGGAGTTGTCTCTCCTAACTTTCTCTCCTGTTTACACACACACACACACACACACACACACACACACACACACACACACACACACACACCCCTGGCAGCCCACCCCCTTTCTCTCCTTCACTTTGGAAGTACAGTATATCTTCATGTGTGAGACAATAAACTTTGAAACTTCTCTCTGAAAGCCGACTTGTGTGTTTCATTGAGACTTCCCCGTGCACGTAGGAGAGCAAAGATCGAGAGGAAAGGCTGAATTTGGGGGTATCCTGTCCCGGGGACAGAAGGCGATCCTGCCCAAGTGGCAGAGGATAAAACATTCCTTACAGTTTCTTGGGGGCTCGTCCGGGATGTCAGCTTTCGGGTAAGTACTGATTTGGTATCTTGTCATACCGTTAAATGTGTAGGCACGTACCTTGTATTCGTAAGCGAACTTGTTGTCGATGTTGTACCGTCGTTTAGCGCGCACTGAACCGTCTCTGCAGTCACAGTAACTTGAGACATCAAAAATTTTATTAAACCGTCTTATCTATCTCGATCTCTGGCCTCCAACCTTTGTATCTAACATTGTCAGACAGTTGTACCTATATTGGATCATGGGTAATTCTGGAACAAAATATTCTAGACCAGATCCTGAGGAAGCCCTCAGGACTGGATAAATCGTTGTGGTCTCAACTTTTATACTACCCTGGATAGACAATTTAGCAGGCTGGACTGAATCACAACCTCAATTTCTGACTTATCCTCATGGTGGTACCTTTAAGTCTGAATACCTGAAATCTGCACATTCCCAAATTTATGAAGGTTTGGGCGATCCTAACTGGGGTTATTCTTACATGGGTGATAGCTTATCAAAAATGGGTGGAAATGAAACCAATCTGGGATGAATATAGCTCTATATCGAATTTAAAAAGAGAACTTAAGTCTCTGCACAAATCAAAGCCAAGCCAAAACCATCTTTATCGCCAAATGCTCCACCCCCACCCTATCGGGATGGCGGGGTATTGTCTCCTTTGGTCCCAGAGATTGATCCTCTTTCCTGGCCCAAAACCCACACTAATGCGATATGCATATGGTCAAAGTCGGCCCGTGGCCTCAAATTACATCCGCCCTCGATCGGGGACCTCAAAGACATTTTCAGGGTTCTTTCGTCCCCATCTAAACCTCTGCATTTCATTGACATGCTAATGAGCTCTACCCGCCGTAATCATTTGACAGGCGCAGACTATAGGTTTTTTTTCTTCATGCAGTACTAGGAGTCAGTTACGACAAAGAAAGGCTTATTGACGTGGTGCCCAGTTTATACCTGTCAGGGTGCGAGCGAAATAGAAGGCAGAAGCCGGAGTACAGCTCGCTTGGGTTTTAATGCACGTGTGAGGGAGAGAGAGCGATACGAGCACACACACACACACACACACACACACACAAGCACACGGCAGTCCTACGGTTGAGAAAGTCCGAGGTGCGCTAGCTGACCCGAGATGCACGGGGAGGTGAAGCGCAGCCGGTATGGGATGGTGGAATCCGGATGGAACGGACAAGTGGAGTCCTGGATGACAACCGGTACGTGAAGACATGTAGCATGGAAAGTCAAACATAAACAATAACAAACGGGGAGTGAATGTGAGTGAGGGGTTTATGTAGGAGCGGGGTGGAGTGATGATGAGCTTCAGGTGTGCATCGTTAAACCTGGAGCTTCAGAGAGAGTGGAGGCATGAGTGATGATGAGCTCCAGGTGTGCGTGGTTAAACCTGGAACTCTATGGAGAGTGGAGGCATAGAGAGCCACCAAAGGGGGCATGGCAGGTGGTTCCCTGACAATACCCTCAGAATGATGAGATTAAAATGAAAACAAAAATGGAGGTGGAAGACGAGGGAGAAGGGTCGAAAAAAAGTAAGAGCAAAACCACCTTCTATTATTATCACTGGGCTGAGCGAGATGCTCTTTTGGAGTTAAAAAAGGAGTTGACCAAATTCCTACTCCAGCGGCAGCAGGCCAATAGAGATCTCTCTCAAGTAACTAACTGTAAACAGGAGAAGGGTGAAACCACTTCAAAGTTTTTGACCTGATTTAAGGACACTTGGACTTTATTGGGAGGGATGGAGTTAGAAGACTCAGAAAGTAACCCTCTATTCCTCACGACTTTTATGCATAAATGTCGTCCAGAGGTACAGAAAGTCCTGAAGTATCAGCTCACCGATCGTAGTAACACACACATATTTTTTTGCAACATCGTTTTGTTTTTATGCCTGATTGTCCGTTTAATCTCTTGGGCCGAGATCTCATGAGTAGGCTGCACATTTCTCTCACCTTCTCCGGCTCTAAACTCACGGTTTCACTTCCTGATTCTGCTCCTCTCTCATATCTTTCTAACATGAACATTAATGACTGTTTTCTCTCTACCAAACAGAAATTACCACTCCCTTCTTCACTGGAAGAATTGCCATCTCTCCTCTGGGCGGAGCATAAGGACGATGTGGGCTTGGTTCATTGTCCTCCGTATGAAGCTAAACTAAAACATTTGCATCCTGTATTTTTCAAACAGTATCCTCTCTCTGAATGTTAGTTAATAGACAAAATCTTGACCTCTCTGTTACAACAGGGAGTGACCAAGCCGTGTGTGAGTTTCTACAACACACCCGTTAATCCGGTTCCTAAGCCGGATGCCACTTGGCGCTTCACTCAGGATTTGAGAAAAACAAATGATGTTGTGGTTCCTGTTGCACCTGTTGTGCCCGATCTGGCCTCTATTATCGCTTCAATTCCATGCATTCATACACACTTCTCTGTGATTGACTTGTGTTTTTATAAGGTTGTGAATTATTTTTATATAATGTGTGTTGTAAAGTGTGAGTGTTTGTGTTACTCTGCGCTCTTTCCCGCAATGGCACTAGAGGAGAGAGGCAGACTAAATGAGAATTGTGGATAACAGTGCCTGTCTGGTTATATGTTTTGCTACACAGAGGAGAGAGAGGAGAGAGGCACAGAAAATAAATCTCCCTGCCAAACCAGCTTTTGTGTGGAAAATCCTTATTTATTTACCATCAAAAATCAACACAACGCAGAGGAACAGCCGCTTACACTCGTACACACACAAAATGGTTCCTGTAATTCTGTTTTAGGCTTATCTTATGCAGGCTCAAGATAACCTTGTGGAGTTGTCTCTCCTAACTTTCTTTTCTGTACACACACACACCCACCTGGCAGCCCACCCCCTTTCTCTCCTTCACTTTGGAAGTATATCTTCATGTGTGAGACAATAAACTTTGGAACTTCTCTCTGAAAGCCAACTTGTGTGTTTCATTAAAACTTCCCTGTGCACGTAGAAGAGCAAAGATCGAGAGGAAAGACTGAATTCAGGGGTATCCTGTCCCGGGGACAGAAGGCCATCCTGCCCAAGTGGCAGAGGATAAAACATTCCTTACACTTGGCTTCACCTGCTTTCTTGCTGTCCATTACACTGTGTTGACGGTGTAAATGAAGAGTGTGACCTCACTTTGTTTTAAGTGTCTGTTATTCCAGAATGTGGCTCTCACTCTTACATATCCACTCAGGTTTGTTGATGGTGGTGTGGTGGGTCGTCTCTTATCCCAGAGATCCCTCATGTCTGGGTTACCTTCTGCTTCTTCCTCTTAGTTCTGCTGCCATAAATATACTGCTCACAATGTACAGTGTGTTTAACTTTAATCTAACAATGAAGAGACCTAATAATGCATGTTTTTCTGATCAGGCATAAACTTATATAAGTAATTTGTAATCTATTTAATTTTGTAAAGCTGCTTTTGGACAATGTCCACTGTTAAAAGTGTTATACAAATAACACTGAACTGAATTTAATAGAAGAGGTTGAAGGTATTTATGAGTACTCTGGTGTTATATTGCATCATTACTGCAGGTATAAGACAGATTTCAGCAGCAAATCTTGATTTGGTCACCTCTTTAGTCTGCTTTTGGAGGTGATTACATGAGAACCAGAGATGTTGCAGCAGTTTAGGTAATACAGTATGTGCACAGACACACCACACCCAGTCAGGTGCCACACCCTGTCAAAGATGCACCAATGAAGTTTTTCAAATGTATTTAATTTTAATATATATAAATGACAGTACTATGCATGCCATCCACCCACTGCCATTATTCTTAGGCCACAGCAGACCGACAGAGGAGGTGATGATGCAGTTATTTACAATAATCAATGTCTCTCACAAAAAAACCCTAAACATTAATGTCACACATTACATAACACATTCTTCACACCAACATAACATATGTGTCAAAATGATCAATCATGATTGCTTAGGAGTAAAGACAACTGTAAAGTTTAAACATCAAGACAAAAAGAACTTCTGGACATATTTGAAAGTCCTTGTTTTTGACACCATTGATCATAATCTCCTCCTTGCTAGACTAGAGAATGTTGTTGGAATAAAGGGAACAGCTCTGCCCTGGCTCAGCTCTTATCTGACTGATCGTTAACAGAAACATAATCAGATTTGTTGATGTAAATAATCAGTTCTCCGCACTCTCTGAGGTTTGGTGTTCCACAAGGATCTGTCATTTATATATGTTGTCTCTGGGTGAAATTATACGTAAACACAGTATTAAATAAATAAATAAACTGCCTCCTCTGCCATTCAGACAGGGCTTTTGTATATAACTGTACCCAGGAGGATGAAAGAGGTTAACCAGGAGGTTAAACACAGTACATTAAACTACTGATCGGTAATAATTGTATTTATAGTCAGCATAAGAGATTTTAAAATCCTATCTTTGTATCAGAGGTGCTGCTGTGCATTCAGTCTTATTTAATTTAATATTAATGAAATTACTTAAACTTTCTGGAAATTTCTACATATTGGTTTTACTCAGGGAACTGACATGGTCTCAATTTGGTGACCCCTGAGTGGCCGTGCAGCAGTCGGTTTTAAGATGTTCAGTCACACTATGAAGTTATGGGAAAGAGTAGTGGAAGCCAGGCTGAGAGAAGAGGTGACCATCTGTGAGCAACAGTATGGTTTCATGCCAAGGAAGAGCACCACAGATGCATTATTTGTTTTAAGAATGTGTAGGATAGATGACACCACGCTGATCAGACTTATCCAGGGTCGCAAAGAGTCTCCATATGTGCAGCTGGTGAATCAGCTGGTGCTATGGTGCATTCAGAACAACCTAAATCTAAACACAATTAAAACTGTGAAGATGATAGTGTACTTTAGGAAACACGCTTCAACACTACTCCCCCTCACAGCTTTTTTGACATAAGAGATTTTAAAATCCTACCTCTAGATCATAGGGGCTTCTGTGCATTCAGTCTGACTTAATTTAATATTAATGAAGTTACTTAAACTTTCTGGGAATTTTTTAAATATTGATTTTATTCAGGAAACCGACTTGGTCTTAATTTCGCTCTGGATAACGGCGTCTGCTAAATGCCGCAAATGTAAATGTAAATTTGGTGACCCCTGAGTGGCTGTGCAGCGGTCGGTTTGACCTGCTAGTCTGCCTTGGCCATATATAGTCACTTGTCAACTAGTGCTAATGACCATCTCTAATTACGTATGCAACCCTAGTTCCCCGAGGGAACAAGATGTTGCATCACAACTTTTTGGGAATCCACGCTCTGAATCACATGTGAAATCTGCCGAATTGGCAAATCGTGATGTCATCGGCGGCCGATGTCGAGTGTACCAGAATGCTACAAAATAGGTGAGTGATGGTAGGGACATTAGCTTCTAAAAAAGAGAAGGTAAGTGCCGCAGGATGCAGGGAGTGTGGCTCGTTCCTTGGGGAACTAGGGTTACATACGTAACCTAGAGACATTCCCCATTCGGGAACTTCGAACATCACAACGCTTACGGAATGAGTGTCCAATCGTGCCACACTGACCAGACCCTGCCCAGAGCTTTACAACCAGAACGTAGAACAGAGGAGCCTGAGTGACTCTAAGGTTAAGGTCGTAAAACCTGACAAAGGTCAGCAGGGTGAGCCAGATGTCTGGAGTGGGACTCCAGTGGACCAGGCCACTGAGCCGCCATACTAAGAGTGGAGTGAGCCTTGACCCGAACGAAGCAGGGATACCAGAGGACTCATAAAATGATGAGATCACATCCACTATGCACCTACTGAGAGTCTGCTTAATGGCAGGGAACCTTTTTTGTAAGGGCCATAGCAGACAAACAGTTGCTAGACTTCCTCAACGGACTCGTCCTGTGGACATAAGTGTCCAGTGCTCGCACTGAACACATTCGTTTTGCTTCTCCTGGTCGGGGGCTAAAACGGAGGAGGGCAGAAGCCTGCAGCACAACAGGTCGTGGGGAAGCCGCAGGCACCTTAGGTACATACCCAGTCTTTATAGAGGGCCACTTCGCCAAGGGCTCGAAGGGGTGCTCAGATATGACGCCAGAACAAAGGCCAAGACCATACAGGCACTCTGGGTCGCATGCCGTGCCTCAGCACGCTGAGAAGAAAGCGTGTCACAAGAGGGTGATAGTGACACGTAAACTTCAGGGTTGAAGAAGCCAACCCTGTGCCAAACTGTCCTGTGAAAACTCCAGAATTGAACCAACCGGGCTGTGGAATGGGTCAAGTGGTGAACAGATTGCCATCTAGCGGCATACGGCCACAGCCATAGCCTCTGGGCAGCGGTGAACCAGGGTTCCCTGCACCATGGCATCCAGTTCCAGTTCCAATTGGGCTCGGTGGGAGAGAGAGAGAGAGAGAGAGAGAGAGAGAGAGAGAGAGAGAGAGAGAGC
>JBCEWE010000197.1:136626-204126 GCA_039877035.1 Silurus lanzhouensis
GTGTAAAGCTGCTTTGAGACAATGTCTGTTGTGAAAAGCGCTATACAAATAAACTTGACTTGACTTGACTTGACTTGATGGTACGGTGTGGATTGCCCTTTCGGGAAAACCCTTTGTCCCAGAGCCACCATTGGAGGGGTCTCATATGGAGGAGGCCAAGTGGAATCACATTGGACGCTGCCGCCATGGGACCCAGCAGCCTCTGGAACTGCTTCAATTGAGTGACTGGCCTTCTATTACTCTCCTGACTGCTGTTAGGATAGCTTCGATCCGGGCGAGAGACAATCGTGGTTGCAACATGGTCAGGTCTCACACTATGCCTGGGAAGGTGGTTCTCTGCGGTGGAGAAAGCACATTCTTCCCGGCGTTCGGTCTTGGGTTAGGGTTCCCAGCTCCTTCATGCAGGCAAGAACAAGATCTCAATAATTATAGGTGGCAAAAGTACAAACATCCTTTACTTTAGTAGAAGTACAGATACTTGGGTAAAAGTTCAAGTACTGATTATACTTTTTTATTCAAGTGAAAAGTAGTTATTACTTCTACCTGTTAATTTAGTCAAGCCTTTGATCAGTACATTTTTTCTTAGGTAAAGGAGCAGATCTGGAGGGATCATGGATATAGAATGTTTGGTGAACTGGGATATCTGTATGATGTCATCCCCTCACATTCACACGTTCAATCAGGTTTGTTGACGGTGGTGTGGTGGGTCGTCTCTTATCCCAGAGATCCTTATGTCTGTGTTACCTTCTGGTTCTCCCATGTAGTTATGCTGCCATAGCGAGTCTTGCCAGAGTCCAAACTGTACAGTGACATTAGCTTTCATACAACAAAAAAGGAGACCTAATAATCCATATCCTTCTCTCTCTCTCTCTCTCTCTCTCTCTCTCTGTCGAGTTAAACATGCTCCTGAGGCTTCATTGATCACTGTTCCTGCCCCTCTCACCTCCGTGGATCTTCCCACTTCGTCCAGGCCTGCCTCTGGATAGTGTTCTCTTCGACTGGAGGCGACTCTGTGCAGCTTGGAACGGTTTCTCATCAACACCTTGGGTGGTTCCATGAAATTCCGGAGTAAGAACGGGCGCTTTGAGGATGGATTGGACGGTAGTTAATGTCAACAGTCTCCTACATTGACTCAGGATACAGTTCGTTTCTGATCATCATCACTGCACCCCACAACATCGAATATCTGCTATAAATGGACATTCGGTGCAACCCAGATGAGGATGAGTTCCCTCTTGAGTCTGGTTCCTCTCAAGGTTTCTTCCTTCTGCGATCTCGGGGAGTTTTTTCCTTGCCACTGTCGCCACCAGCTTGTTCATCAGGGACAAACTTACTTATAAAGAACATATTCACTTTTAATCACCACATTATCTGTGTAAAGCTGCTTTAAGACAGTGTTCATTGTTAAAAGCGCAATACAAATAAAAATGAATTGTATTGAATTGTTTTAGTGTCACGCTGGTAACTAGACCTCACATCATATTTTGATAGGTTATCTACCTGAAGTGCAAAATGTATCAATCGTGCAAATAGTGAAAATAAATATGTAGCATATGTACAGCATGTGAATAAATATAAAGGCTATAACAGTGCAGCATTTCAAGGTCCTGGAGTTGCCTAGCCAGTCTCCAGATCTCAACCCCATAGAAAATCTTAGGAGGGAGTTGAAAATCTGTGTTGCCCAGCGACAGCCCCAAAACATCACTGCTCTAGAGGAGATCTGCATGGAGGAATGGGCCAAACTACCAGCAACAGTGTGTAAAAATCTTGTGGAGACTTACAGAAAACGTTTGATCTCTGTCATTGCCAACAAACGGTTTAAAGATTAACTTTTTATTATTGTTTTGTTATTGACCAAATACTTATTTTCCACCATAATTTGCAAATAAATTCTTTAAAAATCAGACAATGTGATTTTCGGGATTTTTCTTTCTCATTTTGTCTCTCATAGTTAAAGTGTACCGATGATGAAAATTACAGGCCTCTCTCATCTTTTTAAGTGGGAGAACTTGCACACTTGTTGGCTGACTAAATACTTTTTTGCCCCACTGTATATGAACGCATTATATACACATATATACATGAATGTAAAATGTTGGGCAGAATGAACAGTAAGGATATAAAGATACATATAGATAAAAAAAAATGCAGATGTAATGAGGAGTAAAAAAGATATACTATGTAATATGTAAATTGTATGTATAATTGTATAGAGGTTGTCAATCAAGTTAAATATTTAATCGCAACTTAATCGCACATTTCTATCTGTTCTAAATGTACCATATATTAATACTTCCTTTTTTTAATACTTTAAGCAACATGGACATGGAGACATATGGATGCAACATAAAGCATTAAGACAAAAAATTCTTGTAAATGTTTTAAAGTATTAATGGTGGCTTAAATTACGTAAATCATCAGGACACCAAACGGAACCTTTGCTATGTTTCCACACGGCCAGTTAATGAGGTGAAACCGGAGAAACTGCACCTCTTCAAGTCAAGTCAAGTAACTTTTATTATAATTATAGACAGTTTACAGATTTCAATGATGTATTGTTTTTATCTGTACAATCAATAAAGACAGTAATTTTTGTTTGTTTCTCCATTATGAGGGAAAAACCCACAAAACACCACCCAGAGGGTAAATTGTGTGAATCATGGTGTATTTGGTGGTCGATTTGGGACTTGGCGCAGAAATAAGACAAATGTTTAAAAATATTTTCCAGTGGAGTTTATTTATTTATTTTATATCTAAGTATAGAAAGGACATCATGAATAATTGTAAGTTTTGCTGAAGGTTTTATTTTCGCCTAGTTCATATTTAGTTATTTATTTATGTATTTATATTTTTTATAAAAATGGTAAAAAGAGAAATGTGTGCTGAATTGAGCGTGTTAATAAAATTTAGTGCCGTTCAAAATAATTTGAAATTTGACAGCCCTAATATATATTAATAAAAAACTAATAAAAAATGTTGTTAATGAATGTGTCCAGGCTAAAGATCCACATCATCATGGATCCAAGATGGCGGCATGGCAGTGGCCGCTCCGGACCCAAAATGGTGCTACTTTTACTTTGTAGCCCACCTTACACAACACATGGACATCGGAGCAACCGGTGTCCCTGTGTACAACCGCAAAACCCTGAAAGAACTCAGAAACAACCCAAACAACACACTTAATGATGACCTGCTGCAGAAGCTACGCAACCTCAGCGTGCTCCGAGAACCAGGCCTCCAGACCTCGGCATCGCCTGCGGTTATTTACCACAGGAATTCACCACCGCTATTGTGCTCGGAGTGTACATACCACCTAGCACTAATGCTAAGGAAGCGCTCAGCTTGCTCTACGGGACTCAGTACTGTGCTCCCTAAATTTGATCAGAATGTGGTATTGCAACCAGAGGAGAAAACACGCTGAATGTTGTTTACACAAACATCCGGGGCGCATACCGGGCTAAGCCCCGCCCCCACCTTGGGTACTCAGACCACATCTCTGTTATGCTGATCCCAGCATACAGACCACTCAGCAGGCATTCAAGACCAGTTCGGAAGCAAGTAAGAACCTGGCCAGCAGGATCCATGTCTGCTCTCCAAGACTGTTTTGAATGCACTGACTGGGACATGTTCAGGGAAGCTGCAACCAACGGCGATTTCATCAACTTGGAGGAGTACACGTCAATAGTGACCAGCTACATCGGCAAGTGCATTGATGACGTGACCATCTCTAAGACCATCACTACACGCTCCAACCAGAAGCCGTGGATGACAGCTAAGATGCATGAGCTGCTCAAAACAAGAGACTCTGTCTTCAGAGCATTGGGCAGGGCGGCCTTGAAAACAGCAAGGGCCAAACTGTCCTGTGCCATCAGATTGGCGAAGCGCGCACACGGCAAGAGAATCCACGGGCACTTTCAGGACAGCGGAGACACCCGGCGCATGTGGCAGGGCATCCAGGCGATCACGAACTACAAGTCAACATCAACTGCTTGTGACCTTGATGCTTCCCTTACAGATGCGCTGAACGACTTCAATGCCCGGTTCGAGGTGCAGAACAACATGGTGGCGAAGAAGACCATCCCTCCTCCCAGTGACCAGGTGCTTTGTCTAACCACAGCTAAAGTGAGGAAAACTCTATGCAGAGATAACTCACAGAGGTCTTCTGGACCAGACAACATTTCTGGCAGAGTGCTCAGGCAATGTGCAGAACAGCTAGTGTCTTCACCGACATCTTCAACATCTCCCTGAGCAGCGCCACTGTTCCTACGTGCCTCAAGACTACGACTATCATTCCCGTGCCGAAGAAGTGTTCTGTCTCCTGCCTCAATGACTATTGTCTCATTGCACTTAAACCCATCATGATGAAGTGCTTCAAGAGGCTCGTCATGAGGCACATAAAGACCCACACTGGACCCCATGCAGTTCGCATATCGTCCAAACCGATAATAATAATAATAAACTTTATTTTGTATAGCGCCTTTAAAAAGAGGTTCTCAAAGCGCTTGACATAAAAGATGAAATTAAAAGATACACATAATATTACAGACACTAACACTAACCATACAAAAAATAAAAAACCCAATAAATAAACAAAGAAGTCACATAAAAGCTACCCTAAAAAAGAACGTTTTAGGATGGGATTTAAAAACACCCAGGGATTCTGCATTCCTGATCTCTGAGGGCAGGGAATTCCACAGTTTGGGAGCCAAAGAAGAAAAAGCATTTTTTAGCCGTGTTTTTTGGGCAGTGAGAAGACCAGCTTTAGAGGAGCGTAGAGCACGTGAAGGTGTGTAGGGGGTTAGCAGCTCACATAGATATTGAGGGGCCAGATTATTCAAGGCCTTATAGGTGAGCATGAGAATTTTAAACTCAATACGAAAACTAACTGGAAGCCAGTGCAATTTTTCCAGGATAGGTGTGATGTGTTCCCTTGCACTGGTCCTAGTCAGAATTCTAGCAGCTGAATTTTGTACCAACTGTAATTTACTTAGGGTAGCTTTAGGAACTCCAGCCAGCAAAGCATTTCAGTAGTCAAGACGTGAAAATACAAAGGTGTTGATCAACTTTTCAGCCACAGAGAAAGTCAGCATGGGACGTAATTTGCCAATGTTTCTGAGATTAAAAAAAACGACACTCTGACACTGCTACGAACATGATGGTCAAATGATAAATTGGTGTCAAATATCACCCCTAAATTTTTTTATTTAGTTTGGAATTGTAAAGCAGAGCCATCCAAACTTAAGGGTACGGACTCTGCTTTACACAACTGATGAGGTGAACCAATAAGCATCACTTCAGTCTTGTCACTGTTCAGACAAAAATAATTTTTTGACATCCATTTCTTAATCTCAGTAAAACATTGAGAGAGAAAAGACACAGGAATATTGACATCAGGTTTAGAATGTATTTAGATCTGAGTGTCATCGGCATAAAAGTGATAGTTAAGACCAAGTGCTCTTAGAATCTTAGATCTTAGATCTTAGATCATTAGTGACCTTAACTAATGCCGTTTCAGGGCTGTGGAGTTTTCGGAAGCCAGACTGAAGTGGCTCAAAAAGATCATTAGCAGAGAGATGCGAACTGAGAAGCCACTGTTTGTTCTAAAATTTTGGCGAGGAATGGAAGATTAGAGATGGGACGAAAATTGTTCGGATTATCAAAGTTCATGTTGTTAGTTTTTGGTACTGGGGTGACAGCAGTTTTAAGTGCTGATGGTATAACACCGGTATACAGAGAGTTATTGATAATTCTCAAAACAACAGGAGAGAGGGAATCAAAACAAGATTTAAAAAGACAAGATGGTATCGGATCAACTCTGGAAGTTGAGGCTTTCAATTTTAAAACCATGTTGCATAATGACTGGGAGTCATGAACAGCAAAGTTAGAGAGACAGATTCCAGAAAATGACATCTGACATCTGACATCCTTCGTCATGAAGAACTTCGAACAGCTGGTATTTGCCCATCTAAAGAAAGTGACAAAACAGCTGCTGGATCCCCTACAGTTTGCATACCTAACAAACAGATCGGTGGATGACGCAGTTAACATGCGGCTAAACTACATTCTTCAACACCTTGACTGCCCAGGAACATATGCCCAGATTCTGTTTGTTGACTGTAGTTCGGCTTTCAATACAATAATTCCAGCAATTCTCCAGTTCAAACTCCTAAACCTCACTATACCCTCTGCCATGTGTCAATGGATCACCAGCTTGCTGACAGGCAGGAAACAACAGGTGAGACTGGGAGGTGTTACCTCCAGTATTCAGACAGTGCTCCTCAGGGTTGTGTCCTTTCCCCACTGCTATTTTCCCTTTATACAAATGACTGCATATCACGTGACCCAACTGTCAAACTCCTGAAATTTGCAGATGACAACACGCTCATCGGACTCATCCAAGATGGTGACGAGTTTGCATATGAGCAGGAGGTGAAGCAGTTGGTGCTATGGTGCAGTCAGAACAACCTTGAGTTAAACACACTCAGAACTGTGGAGATGATCGTGGACTTTAGGAAACACCCTTCAACACTACTCCCCCTCACAATATCCAACATCCCTGTGTCATCAGTGGAGAACTACAAGTTTCTGGGCACTGCCATTACCAAGACCTGAAATGGGAATCAAACATAAACTCGATTCTGAAAAAGACCCAGCAGAGGATGTACTTTCTACGCCAGTTAAGGAAGTACAGTCTGCCACAGGAGCTGTTGATGCAGTTCTACACTGCAGTCATTGAATCTGTCCTGTGCTTATCATTCACCATCTGGTTTGGAGCAGCAACAAAACAGGACAGAAACAGACTGCAGAAAACCGTTAAAACAGCAGAAAAAATCATTGGTGCCCCCCTGCCCACTCTCCAGGACTTGTACCATACAAGAACCAGAAACCGGGCAGAAAAAATCATTAATGACTCTTCACACCCTGCACACAACATCGTTCAGCTCCTCTCTTCTGGCAGTGCTACAGAACTCTGTTCACTAAAACTGCCAGACACAGGAACAGTTTCTTTCCCAAGCAATCACCCTCACTAACAACTGACCATATTTATATTCCCTGCTCATATCTATTTAGTACCGCACAGAACTGTCACTCATCACATTATCTGTATATGTTGCACTCCCACACTTTATGTACATTACTGGTCTGTATCCCTATTTATTACCCACACTGTTTATACTGTCTCACATTGTCTGTATTGTGTTGTCTTGTCTGTTTTGTCATGTATAGGTTTTATTTATGTCTGTACTTTTGAGAGTCACTAACAGCTGGAACCAAAATCATTGTGTGTCAACAGTGAAAAGTAATGGAGAGTGTGTTAGAGAAGTGAAGAAAAGAGTGCAGGCAGGGTGGAGTGGGTGGAGAAGAGTGATAGCAGGAGTGATTTGTGATAGAAAAGTATCTGTGAGAGTAAAAGGGAAAGTTTATAGGACTGTGGTGAGACCTGAGATGTTGTATGGTTTAGAGACAGTGGCATTGAGTAAAAGACAGGAGGTGGAGCTGGAGGTAGTAGAGCTGAAGATGTTGAGATGTTCATTGGGAGTGATGATGATGGACAGGATTAGAAATGAGTTAATTAGAGGGACAGCGCATGTAGGACATTATAGAGACAAGGTGAGGGAGGTGAGATTGAGATGGTTTGGACATGTGCAGAGGAGGGACATGGGGTATATCAGTAGGAGAATGCTGAGGATGGAGCCACCAGGAAGGAGAAAAATAGTAGTTATTTTAAAAGAGGCAGATGTAGAGGACAGAGAGGTGTGGAGACGGATGATCCACTGTGGAGACCCCTAAAGGAAACAGCCAAAAAAAAGAAGACAAATTACCATGCTGTGTGTGCTATTCCCTTCACTGCCATTATGTTTAGGACATAGTAGAATTGCAATAAGCAGGCAATAAAACAAATACTTAAATGTAAATCATTTGAAGTTCTTTACACCAGCATAACATATGTAACAAAATTATCATTCAAGATTGAAGACAGATAACTGTAAACTTTAAACACCAACACAAACAAGAAATTTGCAGAAAGTGATAATGAAAATAGGAAGCTACGTCACAGCTACTCGGCTTCACCTGCTTTCTTGCTGTCCATTACACTGTGTTGACTGTGTATATGAAGAGTGTGACCTCACTTTGTTTTAAGTTTCAAAACTACTATAAAGAGTGTTGTGATGGAGACATGTTCTTGTTTTTCTTAAGAGTCTCATTGTGTTTTATATTTTTATTTTTAATATTTTGTACTTCTTTTATTGTGAAAATGTACTTTGGTGTTTGTTATGTATGCATTTGTTGTGATTTGGCTGCTACCTTGGCCAGGTCTCTCTTGTAAAAGAGATTCTGAATCTCAATGGGACCTCCTGGTTAAATAAAGGTATAATAAAAAGTGTCTGTTAGTCCAGAATGTGGCTCTCACTCACATATCCACTCAGGTTTGTTGATGGTGGTGTGGTGGGTCGTCTCTTATCCCAGAGATCCCTCATGTCTGTGTTACCTTCTGGCTCTCTCTTTTAGTTCTGCTGCCATAAATATACTGCTCACAAGGTACAGTGTGTTTAACTTTAAGGTAACAATGAAGAGACCTAATAATGCATGTTTCTCTGATCAGGCATAAACTTATATGGACTAAGTTATACATGTAAAGTTTTAATTTGTAATCTATTTAATTTTGTGAAGCTGATTTTGGACAATGTCCACTGTTAAAAGTGTTACACAAATAACACTGAACTGAATTAAATAGAAGAGGTTGAAGGTATTTATGAGTACTCTGGTGTTATATTGCATCATTACTGCAGGTATAAGACAGATTTCAGCAGCAAATCTTGATTTGGTCACCTCTTTAGTCTGCTTTTGTCAGGTAATTACATGAGAACCAGAGATGTTGCAGCAGTTTAGGTAATACAGTATGTGCACAGACACACCACACCCAGTCAGGTGCCACACCCTGTCAAAGATGCACCAATGAAGTTTTTCAAATGTAATTCATTTTAATATATGTAAATGACAGTACTATGCATGCCATCCACCCACTGCCATTATTCTTAGGCCACAGCAGACCGACAGAGGAGGTGATGATGCAGTTATTTACAATAATCAATGTCTCTCACAAAAAAACCCTAAACATTAATGTCACACATTACATAACACATTCTTTACACCAACATAACATATGTGTCAAAATGATAAATCATGATTGCTTAGGAGTAAAGACAACTGTAAAGTTTAAACAGACAGATTTGAAAGTCCTTGACATCATTGATCATAATCTCCTCCTTGCTAGACTAGAGAATGTTGTTGGAATAAAGGGAACAGCTCTGTTCTGGCTCAGCTCTTATCTGACTGATCGTTAACAGAAAAAGAATCAGATTTGTTGATGTAAATAATAGTTCTCCACACTCTCTGAGGTAAAGTTTGGTGTTCCACAAGGATCTGTCTTAGACCCACTGCCTTTTTCATTTATATAGGTTGGCTTTGGGTGAAATTATACGTAAACACGGTATTAAATAATTAAATAAACTGCCTCCTCTGCCATTTAGACAGGGCTGGTGTATATAATTGTACCCAGGAGGATAAGCTTCATTTAATGTTAGATATTAATTCAGTTAAATTAATGTTCCTGTTAAACACAGTACAGTCGAACCCACTTATCTCAACCTCGATTAATTCGCCAAACATTTTTGAAGTGGAACCGCTAAATTCTCTCTTTGTCTTAGCATTTTCTCATCGCTTCGGTCAATTCTTTTATGTCGCCGAACCCTAATATCTCGAGCACAAGTGGGGGCAAATTTACCACTTAACGTCGGTTATCTCAATGCCCATGACCAATCGCTGGCTTTTGAAAATGTTGGTTATCGATGCCACTTCACCATCTCACTACCGTATTTTCGCGTATATAAGACGCGTCTTATACAAGGTTGTACGTACACTTGTCATTCAGGATCTTTCCGATGATGAGTTTTAGAGGCACAGTGCCGTGCAGCCGCAGAAGAACTCGCGGAAGTGGCGGAAAAATCAAGCCTTACAGATGCTATCTTGGAAGAGGAGGCACAGGAGTGTAGGATAATTTTCAGAGCTGTGTCAGAGTGAAATCACTCGCGAATTTAATTTTGACACTGGTTAGCTTTTTGCAAAAAAAACAAACTACACCCCGCACGTTTTTTGTGATTTTGTGAGAGATCTTTGTGTTTGCAATATTGGAGAATATAATAGAGGTTTGTAGTAAGAATCGACGGTGGTTTGTATTGTATACTGGTAAATCTCTGCTGTTAGTTGGTGCACTTATGCCTTTTGTTTTTAGCAAACATGTATGTACATTTTTATAGCATGCCTTCATCAAACAAATCGCGGCAACGCTGTTGTGTGAAAAAAACCTTAAAAAACATGTACATGTACATTGTCATTTATAAAATTTCAAGCATGTTAATATATTGCCGCCATATTGGTTTTTATTTATCTCGATCATCGGTTATCTCTACGGTTTTGGCAAACCCCTAGGCCGGGGTGACATAACTGGGTTCAACTGTACATTAAACTACTGATCGGTAATAATTTTATTTATAGTCAGCATAAGAGATTTTAAAATCCTATCTCTAGATCAGAGGTGCTGCTGTGCGTTTAGTCTTATTTAATTTAATATTAATGAAATTACTTAAACTTTCTGGAAATTTCTACATATTGGTTTTACTCAGGGAACTGACATGGTCTTAATTTGGTGACCCCTGAGTGGCCGTGCAGCGGTCGGTTTAACCTGCTTGTCTGCCTTGGCCATATATAGTCACTTGTCAACTAGTGCTAATAACCTACTGTATACTGCAAGAAATTAGAGCAGCGCCTTCCTGAGTGGAATGCATAACGGCCTGTTAGGGCCGGACAGTATGCATTCCACTCAGGAAGGCGCTGCTCTTATTTCTTAATCATTACTCCAATAATCTATGAAGCCTTCATTGTTTTTACAGCACAATTTAGACATCAAGCAGTTCAGTGGCAGCGATTAAGAGGATAAAAAGTGGAAAGTCGGTGGGACCAAATGACATATTGGTGAAAGCATGGAAATGTTTAGGAGAGATACAGTGGAGTTTTTAATCAGATTGTTAAAAAATGTTTTGGAAGGTGAGTGGATGCCTGAGGAATGGAGAATGAGTGTGCTGTACCGATCTTTAAGAATAAGGGAGATGAGAAGACCTGCAGTAACTACAGGGGAATAAAGTTGATCAGTCACACCATGAAGTCATGGGAAAGAGTAGTGAAAGCCAGGCTGAGAGAAGAGGTGACCATCTGTGAGCAACAGTATGGTTTCATGCAGAGGAAGAGCACCACAGGCGCATTATTTGTTTTGAGAATGTGTAGTATAGATGACACCATGCTCATCGGACTTATCCAGGATGGCAAGGAGTCTCCATATGTGCAGCAGGTGAAGCAGCTGGTGCTATGGTGCATTCAGAACAACCTAGATCTAAACACAATTAAAACTGTGAAGGTGAAAGTGGACTTTAGAAAACACCCTTCCACACTACTGCCCCTCACAGCTTTTTTGACATGAGATTTTAAAATCCTACCTCTAGATCATAGGGGCTTCTGTGCATTCAGTCTTACTTAATTTAATATTAAAGAAGTTACTTGAACTTTCTGGGAATATCTACATATTGGTTTTGTTCAGTGAACCGTCATGGTCTTAATTTCGCTCTGGATAAGGGCGTCTGCTAAATGCAGCAAATGTAAATGTTAATTTGGTGACCCCTGAGTGGCCGTGCAGTGGTCCGTTTAACCTGCTTGTCTGCCTTGGCCATATAGAGTCACTTGTCAACTAGTGCTAATGACCGTCTCTAGGTTACGTATGTAACCATAGTTCCTCGAGGGAACAAGATGCTGCGTCGCAACACTTTGGGAATTCCTTGTGTTGTCCACGCTCTGAATGACGTGTGAAATCCGCCCAATAGGCAAGTTGTGACGTCATCGGTGGCCGACGTCCCGTAAACCAGGATGCTACAAAATGGCTGAGCGATGGTAGGAACATTAGCTTCTGAAAAAGAGAAGATAAGTGCCCCAGGGATGCAGGGAGTGTGGCTCATTCCCTTGGGGAACTACTGTTACGTACGTAACCTAGAGACATTCCCTATTCGTGAACTTCGAGCTGCATCACAACGCTTACGGAACGAGTGTCCAATCGCGCCACACTGACCAGACCCTTCCCAGAGCTTCACAACCAGAATGTAGGACAGAGGAGCCCTGAGTATCTCTAAGGTTAAGGTCGTAAAACCTGACAAAGGTCAGCAGGGTGGTCCAGCTTGCACTGAACACATTCGGTTTTGCTTCTCCTGGTCGGGGGCTAAGAACGGAGGATGGCAGAAAGCCTGCAGCACAACAGCTCGTGAGGAAGCCGCAGGCACCTTAGGTACTTACCCAGTTTTTCTAGACAGGTACCTAAGGGCCACTTTGGCCAAGAACTCAAAGGGGGGCTCAGATAGAGCCGCCAGCACAAAGGCCAATTCCCACACAGGCACTTTGGGTCGCATGCCGGGCCTGAGCCTCCGGGCGCTGAGGAGGAAACGTGTCACAAGAGGGTGTCTACCCAGCAACTGCCCTGCAGGCGGGGAAATATAAGCCTTGATAGTGGACACGTACAGTAAACCTTCAGGGTTAAAGGGGAGCCAACCCTGTGCCAAACTGTCCCTGTGAGAACTCCAGAACTGAACCGGGCAGTGGACTGGGTCAAGTGGTGAACAGATGCCATCTAGCGGCATAAGGCCAAAGCCATAGCATTCATAACTCTGGGCAGGGGTGAACCAGGGTTCCGTGCACCATGGTGTCCAGCCTCATTTGGGAGGGGTGAAAGAGAGAGAGAACCAGAGGGGACAGGGCAAGGGCTCCTGAGTCGCAACAGATCCACCTGGGCTCTGTAAACTCTCCGCTCCATTAGCCAGGCCTCGGCCTTTGCCTCGAAAAAGCGTCTGCTCTCCAATACAACTGGCCCGGGATGTATACTGCTCTCAGTGAGAGGAGTTTCCCTTGGGACCACAGGAGGATCTGCTGGCACCAGCCTGTATAGAGGGCAAGATCGGAGACCCCCCTATTGGTTGATATATGAGACCACACGTGTTGTCTGTATGGACCAACATATGGATTTCTTAGGTCTAGGAGGAGGTGTTTCAGGCCCAGAAACACAGCCATCATCTCCAGGCAGTTTATGTGCCATGAGAGGCGTGGCTCACTCCACCGACCTTGGGCGGAGAGAACGCTTATGACCGCTCCTCACCCCGTAAGGGGCGCATCTGTCGTTAGCATTACGCTATGACAAGGAGTTCCCAGGATGGGGTCTTGAGAGAGGAACGTTGGTTGTCTCCACACATCTAAGGCTGGAAGGGCTCGCCGCGAGACCTTGATGGTACGGTGTGAATTGCTCTTTCGGGAAAACCCTTTGTCCCAGAGCCACCATTGGAGGGGTCTCATATGGAGGAGGCCAAGTGAAATCACATTGGACGCTGCCGCCATGGGACCCAGCAGCCTCTGGAACTGCTTCAAAGTGATTGACTGGCCTGCTCTTACTCTCCTGACTGCTGTGAGGTGGTTCTCTGCCGTGGAGAAAGCACATTCTTTCCGGTGTTCAGTCTTAACCCCAGCTCCTTTATGCAGGCGAGAACAAGATCTTGATGCCAGACTGCCTGCAGCTCTGATCAAGCTAATATCAACCAGTCGTCTATATAGTTCAGAATGTGGATGCCCTGAAGCCGCAGCCGGGCTAGCGCCGCATTCATGGCTACGTGGAAACGTGTATTTTAGATCTATAGTGACAAACCAGTTCTTGGACTTGATCTGAGACATGACCTCTTTAAAAGTGAACATCCTGAACATGAGCCTCACGAGTGAGCATCCTGAACATGAGCCTCACGAATGAGCGGTTCAAGTAGTGCAGATCTACGATCGGTCGCAACCCACCATCCTCCTTCGGAACAATGAAGTACTGGCTGTAGTAGCCTGACTCTCTAAACAAGAGTGGAACCAACCTGATGGCCCCTTTCCTTAGAAGGGTGCGCACCATCTCCTCCATCCACCATGCCAGGCTGGGGCTTCGCCCCCCCAAGCAGCCCTGTGAGAGATCGCCCTTACCTACAGCATTGCCAGAACAGGCAAGGAGGGGCCACCGGGGCATTCAGAAGGAAAGCCCTGTCCCTTTCTGTGGGTCACAGGGTGAGCCACAGAAGCCCTTGTGTGGCTATCAGGGCTGACATTGACCGACCTACGGCTGCGCCGCACCGTGGTGGTCCTAAAGGGTTTGCTCGCAGCATGACATAACTCCTAAATCGTCAGCCCCAGAGCTGAATCTCTCACCATCTATCATAGCAGGTCAGCCTGGTATGCCTGCAACACACTCATCGTGTGGAGGCAACCCCGGCCCAACCTTTCACGTAGCCCTACCTACTAGAGCCGAACTGGTTTTATAGGAAATTCCGGAGCCTTCAGCGATGCATCACCTGGGGAGGGATAGCCAGCCGGCGTCTATTCAACCCTGGGCATTTCCCCATAGCAGCATTCCAACTTCGAGTGAGTGCATAAATAAGCTTCAGTTAGTTCAGAATTCAGCAACAAGAGTCCTCACTAGATCTAGAAAATATGACCACATCACCCCTGTTTTAATCCGTCTACACTGGCTCCCAATCAAATCTCGCATTGATTATAAAATACTACTACTGACATATAAAGCACTTAACGGTCTCGCACCGCAGTATCTGAGTGAACTACCATTATGATCCTCCATGCCTACTTAGATCAAAAGGTGCAGGCTATTTGTTGGTTCCTCAAATAATAAAGATTACAGCAAGGGGGGCAGATGTTTCTCTTATAAAGCCCACAGTTATGGAACAACCTTCCAATCAGTGTTCGGGACTCAGACACAGTCTCAGTGTTCAAGTCAAGGCTGAACACATATTTATTTAGTGGAATCTTTAGTCAGTATGTGTTTGTGAGGTAAAGGAGCAGGACTAAAGGCATCATGGATATAGAGTGTTTGGTGAACTGGGATATTTGTATGCTGTCGTCCCCTCACTCTCACACGTTCACTCAGGTTTGTTGACGGTGGTGTGGTGGGTCATCTCTTATCCCAGAGATCTCTCATGTTGGTGTTACCTTCTGGTTCTCCCTTTCAGCTATGCTGCCATAGCGAGTCTTGCCGGGGAGTCCAAACTGCACAGTGACATTAACTTTCATACAACAAACAATAAAGACACATAATAATCCATATCCTTGTCTTCCTGTCACCACTCTTCTCTCTCTCTCTCTCTCTCTCTCTCTCTCTCTCTCTCTCTCTCTCTCTCTCTCCCTCTCTCGTTCAAGTTAAACATGCTCCTTAGGTTTCAGTGACCACTGTTCCTGCCCCTCTTCCCTCTGTGGATCTTCCCTCTTTGTTCAGGCTTGCCTCTGGATAGTGTTCTTTTCGATTGGAGGCCACTCTGTGCAGCTGGGGACGGTTTCGTATCAACGCCTTGGGTGGTTCCATAAAATTTCGGAGTAAGAACGGGCGTTTTGAGGATGGATTAGACTGTAGTTAATGTCAATAGACTGCTACATTGATTCAGGACTACAGGTTGCTTCTGATCACCATCACTGTACCTCACAACATCGTATATGGAATCTAAATACCCAGGATGGCGGCGCAAACACAACGCGAGGCTCAGGGTCTCTCCAGAATCTGCAATTTTGCGGTATTTCTGTTGCTCATATCGGGTCTGTTCGTGCAGAACAGCTGTGCATATACATCGTACACCCGACGTGAGCTTTTGGATATTGGTTTACGACTCCCCGACAGTTATATGGACAACCTTCATCTCCTTCCTGAGATCACCAGAGCACCCGAGGCAGCTCACTCTACCCGGCCGGGCGGAAGTGCTCGCAGGCGGCGTTGAGATCGTAAACCAAGGCGGGGGAAGCGTGGTGGAGTGAAAGCTAAGCTAAAGCTAACACCACACCGGCTCTCTTTACCCAGCATCTTCCTCGCCAATGTTCGGTCGCTGGTGAACAAAATGGAGGAGATTCGACTCAGCATCACACACAGCATGAAACTTCAGAACTGTAATGTCATGATTTTCACGGCTACACAGCGGCATTCCGGACAACGCTATTGAGCTAGCGGGACGACACACACTCCGGGCGGATAGGACATTAGATGGCTCCGGTAAGACCAGAGGCGGTGGACTGTGCATTTATGTCAACAAAGCTTGGTGCACAAACTCTGTTATTGTCGAGAGTCATTGTTCAGCTAACCTGGAGTTTCTAATGGTTAAATGTAGACCGTTTTATCTACCGCGGGAGTTCACTTCCACTATTATTACTGCTGCTTACATTCCCCCCGATGCTGATGCTAAGTTCGCTATGAAAGAACTTTATGCGGCCATCAGTAAACAACAGACTGTTCACCCGGAAGCTGCGTTTATTGTTGTGGCAGATTTAAATCACTCAAACTTAAAGGCAGTTCTTCCAAAATTTCACCAGCATGTTTTATGTCACACCAGAGGGAACAAAACTTTAGACCATGTATACACAAACATGGCTGGAGCTTATGTTGCGACCCCCCTCCCCCACCTGGGACAGTCAGATCACCTTTCTTTGTTTCTCACCCCCAAATATGCACCCCTCATCAACCGGGTAAAGCCATCAGTGAGAACCATCAAGGTGTGGCCTGCAGATGCAGATTTCACACTTCAGGAAAGGTTTTTACACACAGACTGGAGTACATTTGCTTCTCAGGCCACCAGTGACTCTCACACAGACATTGACTGCTATACCTCCTCTGTTCTGGATTACATCAGTTCCACCACAGACAGTGTTACTACCCAGAAACAGATCATCACATACCCAAATCAGAAGCCATGGATGAACAAGGAGGTGTGCCTCCTGCTGAAGGCATGCACTACTGCCTTCAGGTCAGGTGACGCTCAGGCCTTCAGCACATCCAGAGCTAACCTGAAGAGGGGCATCAAAGAGGCCAAGCACTGCTACAAGCTAAAGATACAGGAGCATTTATCTAACTCTGACCCTCGACGCATGTGGCAAGGCATCCAGGCCATCAGTGATTACAAATCCTCCCACTCCACCCCCGCTGCCACTGATGTCCTCTTTCTGAATGAGCTTAATTACTTTTATGCTCGCTTTGAGAGAGACAACAAAGAACCTGCCACAAAGCTCAAACTCTCGGCTGATCACTCTCCAATCAAACTCTCCTCCACAGATGTCTGCAATGCACTGAGCCGGGTCAGCGCTCACAAAGCCACTGGACCAGACAACATCCCTGGTCGCGTACTCAGGGCATGTGCTGGGGTCTTTACTGACATCTTCAACCTGTCTCTTGCCCATGCAGCTGTGCCCACTTGCTTTAAATGTACCTCCATTGTGCCAGTGCCAAAACACTCCAACCCAACGTGCCTGAATGACTACTGCCCTGTAGCACTGACACCCATTGTCATGAAGTGCTTTGAGCGGCTGGTCCTGGCGCACCTGAAGGACTCTCTGCCAACCACATCAGACTCCCACCAGTTTGCCTACCGAAGCAATAGAAGCACAGAAGATGCAGCTTCCATGGCACTGCACTCTGTGCTCACACACTTGGACAATAAGAACACCTATGCACATATGCTGTTTGTTGACTTCAGCTCAGCATTCAATACCATCATTCCAACCAAGTTAATAGCCAAACTTCTAGATCTGGGCATTAACACCTCCACCTGCAACTGGGTCATGGACTTTCTGACCAAAAGACCCCAGCAGGTTCGATCTGGCTCCATCTGCTCCAACACCATCACACTCAACACTGGTGTACCACAGGGCTTTGTGCTGAGCCCCTTCCTCTACTCCCTCTTCACCTCCGACTGCAGGCCTGTGAATGGATCTAATTCCATCATCAAGTTTGCAGATGACACTACCGTGATTGGTCTCATCACCAACAATGATGAGACTGCCTACAGGGAGGAGATCCAGCACCTAGCCACATGGTGCAACAACAACAACCTGCTCCTGAACACCTCCAAGACAAAGGAGCTTATTGTGGACTTCATGAAGGAGGCAGGAGGCACACATGACACCACCCACATCAACGGGATGGCTGTGAGCATGTCTCCAGTTTCAAGTTCCTGGGGATCCACATCTCGGCAGACCTGTCCTGGAACATCAACACCTCCAGCCTGGTCAAGAAGGCTCACCAGCGCCTCTTTTACCTGAGGACACTTAAAAAAAAATCAGCTCTCCTCGGATATCCTGGTGAACTTCTACCGCTGCGCAATAGAGAGCATCCTGACCAGCTGTGTCACAGTCTGGTATGGGAGCTGCTCTGCTGCAGAGCATAAGGCAATGCAGCGGGTGGTGAAAACTGCCCAGCGCATCACAGGGACTCCACTCCCAGCCATGGAGGACATCCATAAGTAACGCTGTTTGCGTCGAGCTCGCAGCATCTTTAAGGACTCCTCTCATCCCGCCCATAGACTGTTTACTCTTCTGCCCTCCGGCAGGCGTTTCAGGTGCCTCCGTACCAGGACCAGCAGACTAAAGAACAGCTTTTTTCCTAGAGCTGTCTCTTTAGTGAACTCTGACACTCACTGATACACTACTACATTCCCTCTCACACCTCACACTCTTTGCTAATGGACTCTCTAAACAAAAACTTATGCTCACCAAGACACTGATTATTCCTCACCTCACACTTTGGTATTGCACTGACTGTTTACACAAACCTTTGCTCATTTGCACACTGCTCTTTTTTGTATTGCTGCTCACCATAAACTTATCACCACTGTATATATACCCGTCCTCTGTTTATAGCTATAGCAATATTATTATGTCCACCACTTACATCCTTCTGTAAATCTCTGTGTATAGTAATAGGCATCTGTATAGCATGTTCATAATATATATATATATTCATCTGTATATTATAGTTCATAGTACATATATATTCATCTGTAATTATATTTATAGTACATATATATACTCATCTGTATATTGTGTTTTCAGTACATATATATTCATCTGTATACTACATTTATAGTACATATTCATCTTTAAATTACTGTTTATAGTCTATATTTTATTTTATTTAACTATGTAAATTCATTTAAAAACTATATATCCTGCACTTGCTGTTATTGCACTCTGGTTAGACCCAAACTGCATTTCGTTGCCTTGTACTTGTACATGTGTAATGACAATAAAGTTGAATCTAATCTAATCTAATCTAATCTAATATCTGCAATAAATGGACATTCAGTGCAATCCAGATGGGGATGGGTTCCCTCTTGAGTCTGGTTCCTCTCAAGGTTTCTTCCTCATGCCATCTCAGGGAGTTTTTTCCTTGCCACAGTCTCCACCGGCTTGCTCATCAGGGACAAACTTACTTATAAAGAACATATTCATTTTTTATCACCACATTATCTGTGTAAAGCTGCTTTGAGACAATGGTAATTGTTAAAAGCGACATACAAATAAAAATACATTTAATTGACTTGCCTATTGGCAGGATTTCACAAGTGATTAAGAGCATGGACAACGCAAGCTGTTCCCAAAGCGTTGCGATGCAGCTCAAAGTTTCCGAATGGGGAACTACAATATTCTGCAAGAAATGAGAGCAGCGCCTTCCTGAGTGGAATGCATACCGACCTGTTAGGGCGGGACAGTATGCATTCCACTCAGGAAGGCGCTGCTCTCATTTCTTAATCATTACTCCAATTATCTATTAAGCCGACATTGTTTTTGGAGCACAATTCAGACATCAAGCAGTTCAGTGGCCATAAGCTGCTGTAAGTTAGACAAGTTTGAATGGTGTGGAGATGTGAAGCAGGAAATGGATAGGATTACTAAAAAGGAAGTGAGAGCAGTGATAAAGAGGACAAAGAGTGGAAAGTTGGTTGGACAAAATGACATATCGGTAAAAGCATGGAGATGTTTAGGACAGATGCAGTGGAGTTTTTAACCAGAATGTAAAAAAAAATTTTGGAATGTGGGAGGATGCCTGAGGAATGAAGAAGGAGTGTGCTGGTACCGATCTTTAAGCATAAGGGAGATGTGCAGACCTGCAGTAACTACAAGGGAATGAAGTCGATCAGTCACACCATGAAGTTATGGGAAAGAGTAGTGGAAGCCAGGCTGGGAGAAGAGGTGACCATCTGTGAGCAACAGTATGGTTTCATTCCAAAGAAGAGCACCGCAGACGCATTATTTGTTTTGAGAATGTGGATGGAGAAGTATAGATGTCACCACGCTCATCAGACTCATCCAAAATGGTGATGAGTCTGCATATGAGCAGAAGGTGAAGCAGCTGGTGCTGTGGTGCAGTCAGAACAACCTAGAGCTAAGCACACTCAAAAAATTTGGAGATGATGGTGGACTTCAAGAAAAACCCTTCAACACTACTCCCTCTCACAGTATTCAACAGCCCTGTGTCATCTGTGGAGAGCATCAAGTTTCTGGGCACTGCCATTTTCCAAGACCTGTAATAGGAGTCCAACATAAACTCCATCCAGTCATCACATTATCCGTATATCTTACACACACTATGGCTGCTGTATATTGTACAAAGTTCTAAACTAACTTTTGCTCATACCAGACGCATAATACTGTTATTTACACTACCATGCACTCTCACACTTTATGTACATTACTGATGTCATATAATCTGTATCCCTGTTTAACACTTTACTGTCTATATTGTCTCACATTGTATTTATTGTTTTGTATTGTCTGTTTTGTCTCGTATAGTCCAAGCTGAATGTATAGTTTTATTTATGTCTGTACTTTGAGAGTCACTAACAGCTGGAACCAAATTCCTTGTGTGTATCAACACACTTGGCCAATAAACCTGATTCTGATTCTGATTCTGATAAAGTCAGAAGGAGTTGCATTGTGTGTTTGTGGATTTAAAGAAAGCATACGACAGGGTGGAGAGAGGGTGTGGTATTGTATGAGGAAGTCTGGTGTGTCAGAGAAGTATAATAATAATAATAAACTTTATTTTGTATAGCGCCTTTAAAAGGAGTTTCTTAAAGCGCTTTAAATAACAGATAAAATTAAAAGATCCACATAATAATGCAAACACTAAAACTAACTATACAAAAAAATAAAAACCCAATAAATAACAAACAAAGAAGTCACATAAAAGCTACCCTAAAAAAGTATGTTTTCAAGATGGGATTTAAAAACACCCAGGGATTCTGCATTCCTGATCTCTGAGGGCAGGGAATTCCACAGTTTGGGAGCCAAAGAAGAAAAAGCCTGATCACCCACAGTTTTTAGCCGTGTTTTTTTGGGCAGTGAGAAGACCAGCTTTAGAGGAGCGTAGAGCACATGAAGGTGTGTAGGGGGTTAGCAGCTCACATAGATATTGAGGGGCCAGATTATTCAAGGCCTTATAGGTGAGCATGAGAATTTTAAACTCAATACGAAAACTAACTGGAAGCCAGTGCAATTTTTCCAGGGTAGGTGTGATGTGTTCCCTTGCACTGGTCCTAGTCAGAATTCTAGCAGCAGAATTTTGTACCAACTGTAATTTACTTAGGGTAGCTTTAGGAACTCCAGCCAGCAAAGCATTACAGTAGTCTAAACAGGAATATACAAATGTGTTGATCAACTTTTCAGCAACAGAGAAAGTCAGCATGGGACGTAATTTGCCAATGTTTCTGAGATGAAAAAATTACGCTTTGACAGTGCTACGAACATGATGGTCAAATGTTAAATTAGTGTCAAATATCACCCCTAAATTTTTTAGTTTACTTTGGAATTGTAAAGCAGAGCCATCCAAACTTAAGGTTACGGACTCAGCTTTACACCACTAATGAGGTGAACCAATAAGCATCACTTCGGCCTTGTCACTGTTCAAACAAAGATAATTTTCCGACATCCATTTCTTAATCTCAGTAAAACATTGAGAGAGAAAAGACACAGGCATATTGACATCAGGTTTAGAATGTATATAGATCTGAGTGTCATCGGCATAAAAGTGATAGTTAAGACCAAGTGATCTTAAAAGCTGGCCAAATGGATAAATGTAAATACTAAAAAGTAATGGGCCCAAACCGATCCCTGAGGAACACCAGATTGCACCACACCAATCACCAATACTCACCAAGACTTGCAATCACCCATTACAACAAACTGCTTACGGTCAGTAAGGTAGGACTTAAACCACTCTAAAGCAGATTCAAAAACCCCAAAGATAGTCTCTAAGCGGTTAATCAAAATTGCGTGATCTATAGTGTCAAAAGCGGCACTAATAGGCGGCTGGAATCAGAAGCCATTAACAAATCATTAGTGACCTTAACTAACACCGTTTCAATGCTGTGGAGTTTACGGAAGCCAGACTGAAGTGGCTCAAAAAGATCATTAGCAGAGAGATGCGAAAGTAGTTGAGAAGCCACTGTTTGTTCTAAAATCTTGGTGAGGAATGGAAGATTAGAGATGGGACGAAAATTGTTCGGATTATCAAAGTTCATGTTGTTAGTTTTTGGTACTGGGGTGACAGCAGTTTTAAGTGCTGATGGTATAACACCGGTATACAGAGAGTTATTGATCATTCTTAAAACAACAGGAGAGAGGGAATCAAAACAAGATTTAAAAAGACAAGATGGTATCGGATCAACTCTGGAAGTTGAGGCTTTCAATTTTGAAACCATGTTGCATAATGACTGGGAGTCATGAACAGCAAAGTTAGAAAGACAAATACATCTATATTTACAATTTTGGTGCTAAAAAACTCCAAAAACATATTACATAGGTGAGTTGAAGCTGGAACATTAGAGAGGCTATGATTTTTAAGCAGCTTATTGATTATGTGAAACAGTTGTTTAGGGTTTTTCTGATTATTGACATTTATCTGGGAAAAATACACAGATCTTGCTGAACTCAATTCAGCCTTATATTCAAGTAAGCTGACTTTCCAGGCCTGGTGATGAACCGTTAAACCTGAAATGCGCCATCTACGCTTCATTTTGCGAAACAAAGCCTTCATTGTACGCAAATCATCATTGTACCACGGAGCAGAGCGTGCAAAAGAAACAGATCGTGACTTTAAGGGAGCCAATGTGTCCAGGCCAGACAGGAGGACGGAGTTCAGCATAGAAACGTCATCATCCAGATCATCAGATAGAGAATCACAACTCAAAGAAGAGTCAATGAAGTCAGTGGGCTCAGTAGATCTCCACTTGCGATAATTAATGATGCGAAAAGAGGTAGTGTTCATGACAGGTAACTCCATTTTAAAAAAGACAGCCCGGTGATCAGACAGACCTAAATCAGAGGTTGACAAATGAGACACAAATGAACCGTTGGAAATCACAAGGTCTAAAGTATGTGAGGGTGGTGCAGGACATGTATGAGGACAGTGTGACAGCAGTGAAGTGTGCAGTAGGAACGACAGACTGGTTCAAAGTGGAGGTTGGACTGCATCCCGGTCCCCAAGAAACCCTCCATAACTGGACTGAATGACTGCAAGCCTGTCGCTCTGACATCTGTCGTCATTAAGACCTTTGAATGGCTGGTATTTGCCCATCTAAAGAAGGTGACAGAACAACTGTTGGATCCCCTACAGTTTGCATACCGAGCAAACAGATTGGTGGATGACGCCGTCAACATGGGGCTAAAATACATTCTCCAACACCTTGACTGCCCAGGAACATATGCCCAGATTCTGTTTGTTGACTGTAGTTCGGCTTTCAATACAATAATTCCGGCAATTCTCCAGTTTAAACTCCTAAACCTCACTATACCCTCTGCCATATTTCAATGGATCACCAGCTTCCTGACATTCAGGAAACAACAGGTGAGACTGGGAGGTGTTACCTCCAGTATTCGGACAGTGCTCCTCAGGGATGTGTCCTTTCCCCACTGCTATTTTCCCTTTATACAAATGACTGCATATCAAGTGACCCAACTGTCAAACTCCTGAAATTTGCAGATGACAACACGCTCATCGGACTCATCCAAGATGGTGACGAGTTTGCATATGAGCAGGAGGTGAAGCAGTTGGTGCTATGGTGCAGTCAGAACAACCTTGAGTTAAACACACTCAGAACTGTGGAGATGATCGTGGACTTTAGGAAACACCCTTCAACACTACTCCCCCTCACAATATCCAACATCCCTGTGTCATCTGTGGAGAACTACAAGTTTCTGGGCACTGCCATTACCAAGACCTGAAATGGAAATGCAACATAAACTCGATTCTGAAAAAGGCCCAGCAGAGGATGTACTTTCTACGCCAGTTAAGGAAGTACAGTCTGCCACAGGAGCTGTTGATGCAGTTCTACACTGCAGTCATTGAATCTGTCCTGTGCTTATCATTCACCATCTGGTTTGGAGCAGCAACAAAACAGGACAGAAACAGACTGCAGAAAACCATTAAACAAGAGAGGAAAAAATCATTGGTGCTCCCCTGCCCACTCTCCAGGACTTGTACCATACAAGAACCAGAAACCGGGCAGAAAAAATCATTAATGACTCGTCACACCCTGCACACAACATCTTTCAGCTCCTCTCTTCTGGCAGCACTACAGAACTCTGTTCACTAAAACTGCCAGACACAGAAACAGTTTCTTTCCCCAAGCAATCACCCTCACTAACAACTGACCATATTTATATTCCCTGCTCATATCTATTTAGTACCGCACAGAACTGTCACTCATCACATTATCTGTATATGTTGCACACACTATTGCTGCTATATACTGTTCATGAGAGCAGCACCTTCCCGAGTGGGATGGACACTGTCCCACCCTAACAGGCCAGCCTTGCCCTCAAAATTGCTCTAATTATTTATGAAGCCCACATTGTTTTTGGAGCACCACTTGGACATCCAAAGCACCCTTCCACACTACTCCCCCTCACAGCTTTTTTGACATGAGATTTTAAAAAACCTACCTCCAGATCATAGGGGCTTCTGTGTATTCAGTCTTCAGACTTAATTTAATATTAATGTAGCCCTCTCACTGATTCACTGCCTTAAACTATGTCTAGGGTAATTTTACACGTGAGAGGCACATAACAGTATTTTGGGGTTACTTGGTGTAATTTGTTTACTACCAAAGTAACCCCAAAATACTGTTATTAACCTCGGGGTTCAGACTTCTGTGTTTCTTTAAGACATTCTCTTCTATCACTCAGAAATAACATGAGAATATATTATATGAACAATAAACATTTATTAACAGAAACAAATGTAACGAAGACAAAAAAAAAAAGAAAACCCCACAAAAGAAATAGTGCCCAGCTGGGATTTAAGTCTCTGGTTGGCGCGCTACGTTGGAGCTCATGTGAATATGTATGCAGTTGCTAGTACTCACGAAATTCGAGTGGAACAGTGAAACTTGTGAACGAAGCACACACTTGGAAAAACAAGATTATCCGTTCAATGGATTCGATTTTCCCTGGTGTTCATCCACGAACACGCACTGTGCGAATCATCCATCCGATGACATAAAGGAGGGAAAGATGCAGCATTGACCACCACGTGTCCTCGGTCTCTCCGGAGAAATCGTGCGGCCTTCACTGTCTCCGTTGTTCACTCACTGCAGATGACCTTTCACGTTGCAAATTGTTCCACAACGTTTGTACAGTCAAAGTTTATGACTTTGCAAACTGTACAACTCACATGAAGCTAGCGTAGTCCTGTGATTAAGATAACTGCGTCATCTTTGTCCTTCACATGAACGCGTGCACCTGAGTACCGTCACTCTTAAACTCACATAGAGTAAATCTCTACATAGAGTTCATCCACAATAATTTTTCTAAGCAGTCTTTTTTCTGTTCAGTGTTCCTGTATATAGTCCACAACCCAGTAGTCAGACTTTACACCTGCACCGCACGATTAGCACACCTTTTTTTCTCCTCGTGTCGTCCTTCTCTCTCTCACACTTCAATTCCTCCCTCCCCTCTCACCTCTGACCTCAAAGGTCAATCAGAAAACACCTTATTCTTTAAAAAAAAATTATTTTTTTTTTCAGTTTTTTTTTTTAAGTTTTAACACTTTAGTGTAAAAGAAAATAAAAACCAAATAATTATTAGACCCTAATTTAACAGGGCTCTACATTAATGAAGTTACTTAAACTTTCTGGGAATTTCTACATATTGGTTTTATTCAGGGAACCGACTTGGTCTTAATTTCACTCTGTATAAGGGCGTCTGCTAAATGCCGCAAATGTAAATGTAAATTTGGTGACCCCTGAGTGGCTGTGCAGTGGTCAGTTTAACCTGCTTGTCTGCCTTGGCCATATATAGTCACTTGTCAAATAGTGCTAATGACCATCTCTAGGTTATGTATGCAACCCTAGTTCCCCAAGGGAACAAGATGCTGCGTCGCAACTCTCTGAATCACGTGTGAAATCCGCCGAATAGGCAGGTCGTGATGTCATCGACGTCGAGTGGACCAGGATGCTACAAAATGGGTAAGTGATGGTAGGAACATTAGCTTCTGAAAAAGAAAAGGTAAGTGCCGCAGGGATGCAGAGAGTGTGGCTCGTTCCCTTGGGGAACTAGGGTTACATATGTAACCTAGAGACATTCCCCTTTCAGGAACTTCGAGCTGCATAACAACGCTTACGGAATGAGTGTCCCATCGCGCCACACTGACCAGACCCTGCCCAGAACTTCACAACCAGAACGTAGAACAGAGGAGCCCTGATTGACTCCAAAGTTAAGGTCGTAAAACCTGACAAAAGTCAGCAGGGTGAGCCAGCCCGGCAGTGTTGCAGATGTGGCGGCCAGATGAGGCGGCCATACTACGAGTGGAGTGAGCCTTGACCCCGAACGGAGCAGGGAGACCAGAGGATTCATTAGATGATGAGATCACATCCACTATCCACCTATTGACAGTCTGCTTAATGGCAGGAAAGCCTTTTCTGTAAGGGCCATAGCAGACAAACATTTGCTCTGACTTCCTCCACGGACTCGGCCTGTGGACATAAGTGTCCAGTGCTAGCACTGAACACATTCGGTTTTGCTTTTCCTGGTCGGGAGCTAAGAACGGAGGATGGCAGAAAGCCTGCAGCACAACAGGTTGTGGGGGAGCCGCAGGCACCTTAGGTACATACAAAGTCTTTATAGACAGGTACCTAAGGGCCACTTTGGCCAAGGGCTCGAAGGAAGGCTCAGAAAGAGCCGCCAGCATAAAGGCCAAATCCCACACAGGCACTCTGGGTCGCATGCCGAGCCTCAGACTCCGGGCACTGAGAAGGAAATGTGTCACAAGATGGTGTCTACCCAGCAACTTCTGTGATAGTGGACACGTAAACCCTCAGGGTTGAAGGAGCCAACCCTGTGCCAAACTGTCCCTGCGAAAACTCCAGAACTGAACCAACCGGGCTGTGGAATGGGTCAAGTGGTGAACAGATGCCATCTAGGGGCATACGGCCACAGCCATAGCCTCCAAAACTCTGGGCAGGGGTCGTCCAGTTCCAATTGGGCTGGGTGAGAGAGAGAGAGAGAGAGAGAGAGAGAGAGAGAGAGAGAGAGAGAGAACCAGAGGGGACCACAGTGAACCAGAGGGGACCAGAGAGAACCAGAGCTGCGAGTCTCCTGAGTCGCAACAGATCCACCTGGGCTCTGTAAAATCTCCGCTCCATTCCCCAGGCCTCGGCCTTTGCCTCGAAAGGGCGTCTGCTCTCCAATTCAACTGGCCCGGGAGGAGTTTCCCCTGGGACCACAGGAGGATCTGCCAGCACCAGCCTGTGTAGAGGGCGAGATCGGAGACCCCCCTATTGGTTGATATATGAGACCACCCATGTGTTTTCTGTATGGACCAACATATGGCGATCTCTTAGGTCTAGGAGGAAGTGTTTCAGACCCAGAAACACAGCCATTATCTCCAGGCAGTTTATGTGCCATTAGAGGCGTGGCTCGCTCCACCGACCTTGGGCGGAGAGGCTGCTTATGACCGCTCCCCACTCCGTGAAGGAAGTGTCCCTCATTAGCATTACGCTATGACAAGGAGTTCCCAGGACGGGGTCTTGAGACAGGAACGTTGGTTGTCTCCACACATCTAAGGCTGGAAGGGCTCGTCACGAGACTTTGATGGTACGGTGTGGATTGTCCTTTCAGGAAAATCCTTTGTCCCAGAGCCACCATTGGAGGGGTCTCATATGGAGGAGGTCAAGTGGAATCAAATTGGCCGCTGCCGCCATGGGACCCAGCAGCCTCTGGAACTACTTCAAAGTGAGTGACTGGCCTTCTATTACTCTCCTGACTGCTGTGAGGAAAGCTTCAAAACGGGTGGGAGACAATGGTGGTTGCAACATGGTCAGGTCTCACACTATTCCCAGGAAGGTGGTTCTCTGCCTGGTGTTCAGTCTTAACCCCAGCTCCTTCATGCAGGCAAGAATGAGATCTCAATAATTATAGGTGGCAAAAGTACACACATCCTTTACTTAAGTAGAAGTACAGATACTCATGTTTTAAAATCCTCGGGTAAAAGTTGAAGTACTGATAATACTTTTTTATTCAAGTGAAAGTAAATTTAAAGTAAAAGTTTGGGTTTTGACATGTACTTAAGTAAAAAGTAGTTATTACTTCTACCTGTTTATTTAGTCAAGCCTTTGATCAGTAGATTTTTTCTTAGGTAAAGGAGCAGATCTGGAGGGATCATGGATATAGAATGTTTGGTGAACTGGGATATCTGTATGTTGTCGTCCCCTCACATTCACACGTTTACTCAGGTTTGTTGATGGTGGTGTGGTGGGTCATCTCTTATCCCAGAGATCCTCATGTTTGTATTACCTTCTGGTTCTCCCTTGTAGTTATGCTGCTATAGCGAGTCTTGCCGGAGTCTAAACTGTACAGTGACATTAACTTTCATACAACAATAAGGACACTTAATAATCCATATCCTTCTCTTCCTGTCACCCTCTTGTGTCCACGCTCAGTGTCCTCTGTGCTTTTTCCTAAGGGACAAAGATGCACTGTTGGGTGTGGGTGCGTTAGCCCACCCGTGGTCAAACGTTCTTCTCTACGCTTTCCCTCCACTGAGCTTGATTTTCCCCACCCTGGCCAGGGTCAGAGAACTCAGCTTGTCACTGATTCTGATAGCTCCACGTTGGGCTTCCAGACACTGGATCGCAGAAATAGTTCAGCTACTGTCAGATCAACCGTGGCCACTCCCTCCACGGAGGGACCTTCTGTCCCAGGCAGGCGGGGAGATTTATCATCCGCACCCGGACAGGATTGCTCTCTGGGCCTGGCCCGTGAGAGGTGGAACTTGAGTGTGGCAGGTTTACCCCAATCGGTTATACACACTATCCAGAGTGCTAGGGTCTCGTCTACTCGCACGCTTTATGACAATAAATGGCAGGTTTTTGAGGAGTGGTGTGGCCGTGGTCACATTGTCTCTTTCCAGTGTTTGGTGGGAGACATTTTGTGCTTTCTCCAGGATTTGCTGTATACAGGGGAAGCTTTTTCTACTTTGAAGGTGTATCTGGTGGCTATTTCTGCGTGTCATGTCGGGTTTAATAACAAACCTGCGGGTCGGCACCCTTTGATTAGCCGGTTTATGAAAGGTGCACGCCGTGAGAGGCCGGTGTCTCGGCGGTTAGTGCCTCAGTGGGACCTGTCTTTGGTTTTGGAGGCCCTTTCTCATCACCCCTTCGAGCTGGTGGATGGCATAGGACTGAAATTTATTTCTCTTAAGACGGCACTGCTTGTGGCTCTAGTGACTGCTAAGCGTGTGAGCGAGCTGCAAGCCCTGTCTGTCAGTCCGTCCTGTTTACAGTTTGCCCCTGGGCTCACAAAAGTTTCCTTTCGCCCTAACCCGGCGTTTGTACCTAAAGTGGTGGATTCTTCTTATAGATGTCCTATTACGGAACTTTCGGCTTTTCACCCACATCAGGAGGAGGAGGGATTGAGTTCCTTGTGCCCAGTGTGGGCCCTCCATACGTATGTCAAGAGAACAGCGGGTTTCAAAAAATCTGACCAGCTGTTTGTGTCTTGGGCTTCCCCTCACAAAGGGAAACTGTTGTCGAGGCAACGGCTGTCTCGCTGGATTGTGGAGGCGATATCTATAGCGTATGAATGCTGTGGTTCTCAGGCACCTGTGGGTCTGAGGGCCCACTCTACTAGAGGGATGGCGACATCATGGGCCCTACTTAAGGGAGTTTCTGTTCAGGAAATTTGTGCGGCGTCTGGTTGGGCTATCCTTGGCACATGCAGTGCTGAGTGCCAGACGTTTTGAGCCCATGTGATTGGGTGTAGCGGGATCTTGTGCAATCCGGGAGTGGTCTATATCTCCCATAGTGAAACACAGAGCCAAGTTAGAAAAAGAATGATGGGTTACTTAACATAATCCCGGGTTCTTTGATAACAGAGTGAGGTGTTTCACCAGCACTTCCCTCCTTGCACGGGGATGGGAAGAAATCTCGCTGCAATGATGTTAGAAGGGGTTGACCTGAGGGATAAAGGTGGGGCGGAGCCTGATCTCAGGTCGACCTGTCTGTCAAGACAGACGTGGTGTCATAAGAGCTTCCGTAGTTGGTCACGCCCAAAGCGATTACCATAGTGAAACACCTCACTCTGTTATCAAAGAACCCAGGATTACGTTAAGTAACCCATCGGTATGTAGCTTCATTAATTTGTAATATTTATAACACTAGCTTTCTACCTTTATTTTTGTATGAAATACAGTAAAAACGTGTCAGACACTCAGTGTCTGGTTACTGGTTAGAGACAGCTGAAGGTTTAAAAAAGAAAAAAATTCTCCGACAGGCAGAGACACAATGCGAGCCGCATTCTACCAAGCAAGCACCACGTCTGAACGAACCCACGTTTACCAGAACTCTACTGGTTAGTAAATACGTATTATTAACGTTACAACCGAAGTAAAAAGCTGAAGAAACCCTAAACGTTAACGGAAAAGAGCCGAGAACTCGAGTGACTGAGGGAGAGACAGAGAGCTGTTGTGTGTGTGACTGTGAGTGAGCAGGGCAGGATCTGTATGTGTGTAGAACCCGAGTGACTGAGGAAGAGACAGAGAGCTGTTGTGTGTGTGTGTGTGACTGTGAGTGAGCAGAGCGGGATCTGTATGTGTGTAGAACCCGAGTGACTGAGGGGGACACAGAGAGCTGTTGTGTGTGTGTGTGTGTGTGTGTGTGTGTGTGTGTGTGTGTGTGTGACTGTGAGTGAGCAGAGCAGGATCTGTATGTGTGTAGAACCCGAGTGACTGAGGAAGAGACAGAGAGCTGTTGTGTGTGTGTGTGTGACTGTGAGTGAGCAGAGCGGGATCTGTATGTGTGTAGAACCCGAGTGACTGAGGGGGACACAGAGAGCTGTTCTGTGTGTGTGTGTGTGTGACTGTGAGTGAGCAGAGCAGGATCTGTATGTGTGTAGAACCCGAGTGACTGAGGAAGAGACAGAGAGCTGTTGTGTGTGTGTGTGTGTGTGTGACTGTGAGTGAGCAGAGCAGGATCTGTATGTGTGTAGAACCCGAGTGACTGAGGAAGAGACAGAGAGCTGTTGTGTGTGTGTGTGTGTGTGTGACTGTGAGTGAGCAGGGCGGGATCTGTATGTGTGTAGAACCCGAGTGACTGAGGGAGAGACAGAGAGCTGTTGTGTGTGTGTGTGTGTGTGTGTGTGTGACTGTGAGTGAGCAGAGCGGGATCTGTATGTGTGTAGAACCCGAGTGACTGAGGGGGACACAGAGAGCTGTTGTGTGTGTGTGTGTGACTGTGAGTGAGCAGAGCGGGATCTGTATGTGTGTAGAACCCGAGTGACTGAGGGAGACACAGAGAGCTGTTGTGTGTGTGTGTGTGTGTGACTGTGAGTCACACACACACACACACAGAACGCTGACACAATCAGATACCCAATAATGATTTTCATTCAATCCGAGCACAGATATTGACTCGTATTACTCGTATAATACTCGTACTCGGCACAAGTGCTTTATCCGTACCGGATACTCATTTCAGCCGAGTATCCGGCTCATCTCTATAAGATATACATTTATTCGTCCCACAGTGGGGAAATTTCTTTGTTACAGCAGCAAAGAAATAAATAAAAAAGAAATGCAAATATATAAAAAGAATATACACATACTATAATATACAGTATATACACAGTACAATGTATAAATGTACACCATGATACTATAAGGTACCATAAGGCGCCGCCCAAGTGGCAGCCTGTTGCAGCAGCTCCCGTTAAAAAATATTGACATTTCACCAAATCAATGGAATAAAATTAAAGTAATGAGTCTGTTTTGAAAATGTAAGAAGTAGAAAGTACAGATATTTGTGTACAACTGTAATGAGTAAAAGTAAAAAGTAAAAAAAAAAAAATAGTGGAGTAAAATACTGTGAAATCTACTTAAGAACTGTAGCAAAGTATTTGTACTTCGTTACTTCCCACCTCTGACAATAATCAGTGTCTCTCAGAAAAAAACTAAACAATGTAACACATTTGGAGTTCTTTACACCAACATAATGTGTCAAAATGATCAATCATGATTGCTTAGCAGTAAAGACAACTGTAAAGTTTAAGCATCAAGACTAAAAAGAACTTCTGGACAGATTTGAAAATCCTTGAAAGTCCTTGTTTTTGACACCATTGATCATAATCTCCTCCTTGCTAGACTAGAGAATGTTGTTGGCATAAAGGGAACAGCTCAGTCCTGGCTCAGGTCTTATCTGACTGATCGTTAACAGAAACAGAATCAGATTTGTTGATGTAAATAATCAGCTCTTCGCACTCTCTGAGGTAAAGTTTGGTGTTCCACAAGGATCTGTCTTAGGCCCACTGCCTTTTTCATTTATATATGTTGGCTCTGGGTAAAATTATACGTAAACACTGTATTAAATAAATAAATAAACTGCCTCCTCTGCCATTTAGACAGGGCTTTTGTATATAACTGTACCCAGGAGGATGAAGGAGGTTAACCAGGAGGTTAAACACAGTACATCAAACTACTGATCGGTAATAATTTTATTTATAGTCAGCATAAGAGATTTTAAAATCCTTTCTCTAGATCAGAGGTGCTGCTGTGCATTCAGTCTTATTTAATTTAATATTAATGAAAGTACTTAAACTTTCTGGAAATTTCTACATTTTGGTTTTACTCAGGGAACTGACATGGTCTTAATTTGGTGACCCCTGAGTGGCCGTGCAGCGGTCGGTTTGACCTGCTTGTCTGCCTTGGCCATATATAGTCACTTGTCAACTAGTGCTAATGACCTACTGTGTACTGCAAGAAATTAGAGCAGCGCCTTCCTGAGTGGAATGCATAACGGCCTGTTAGGGCCGGACAGTATGCATGCCACTCAGGAAGGCGCTGCTCTTATTTCTTAATCAATACTCCAATTATCTATGAAGCCCTCATTGTTTTGCAGCACAATTTAGACATCAAGCAGTTCAGTGGCCATTAGCTGCTTTAAGTTACACAAGTTTGGTGAAGCAGGAAGTTGATAGGATTAATAAGGAGGAAGTGAGAGCAGTGATTAAGAGGACAAAAACTGAAAAGTAGGTTGGACCAGAAGACATACCGATCTTTAAGAATAAGGGAGATGTGCAGACATGCAGTAACTAAAGGGGAATAAAGTTGATCAGTCACACCATGAAGTTATGGGAAAGAGTAGTGGAACAAGACCTGCCGTGTAGCCCCACTTACTAGAGCCGAAGTGGCTTTTGTAGGCAAGACCGGGGCCTTCAGCCATGCATCACCTTGGGAGAGATAGCCAGCCGGCGTCTCCTCAACCCTGGGTATCTTCCAATAGCCGCATTCACTGAACCCTACTATATTCGCGTAGAGCGAATGCGGGGCAAAGATACGGGCCGCATATGGGGCGTTCCAACACCGAGACACCTCTGTCTGTATATCAGGAAAGAGTCGTGGGCTCTCTAGCATCCAACAATTCTTCCTCCTCAAAGGAAGTGACTCCCTGGAGAGTGGACTAAGCATGCTCCTAAGCTAAGCAAACAACACATCAGCTGTGTGTATCCCCCCCGAAATAAAGCGTTGCAAGAAGTACCATGCAGTCGGAATTCTGCTTGCATGTAAGCTCATGACTGCACAGATTCACACTCAAAGCGCTTACCGGAACAGAAAAAAGCTTATGTCGCTACCATCGCTTAGCCATTTTGTAGCTTCCTGGTTTACACAACATCACCCGCCAATGACATCACAACTTGCCTATTGGCTGGATTTCACATGTGATTGAGAGCATGGACAAGGAAGACATTCTCAAAGCATTGCGACGCAGCTCGAAGTTAAGGCCCGGGTTACCAACGACAGCCACAGGTATTGTTGGGTCACAGGTTACCGGTAAAAATTGGGCTACTGGTGACTGAAGGAGGAGAAGGAGAGGAGGAAGACGTCTACAGAGACAACAGGGAAAGGAGAAGTGGAGAAGAGTAGAGGTTTGGGTGGGCACTTTAAATGTTGGTACTATGACTGGTAAAGGAAAAGAGGGAGCTGATATGATGGAGAGGAGAAAGGTAGATATGTTGTGTATACAGGAGACCAAGTGGATAGGGAGTAAGGCCAGGAGCATTGGAGGTGTTTAAACTGTTTTATCATGGTGTGGATGGAAAGAGAAATGGTGTATGGGGGGATTCTGAAAAAAGGGTACAGTAAGAGTGTAGTGGAGGTGAAGAGAGTTTCTGATAGTTGGAGGAAGTGGTAGAAGGTGTACCTAGGAATGAAAGATTTGTGATTGGGGCGGATTTCAATGGGCGTGTAGGTGAAGGGAACAGAGGTGATGAGGAGTTTATTGGTAGGTATGGCTTTAAGGAGAGGAATATGGAATGGCAGATGGTGGTAGATTTTGCTTTAAGGATGGAAATGGCAGTGGTGAACACTTATTTTAAGAAGAATGAGGATCATAGGGTGACATATAAGAGTTGAGGAAGGTGCACACAGGTGGACTATGTTCTATGTAGGAGATGTGATGTGAGTGTTTCCAGGAACTTTTTTGACGTTAGAAGAAAATACCCAAAATACAGATATCAATACCTCACTACAACCCAGTCACAAAGCTCTGAACAGTAACCAGACTGAATTTGTGAGTGCTCAGGTGTGTTATATCGCATAATTACTGCAGCTGTACAACAGATTTAAGCAACGAGTCATGATTTATTCACCTCTTTAGTCTGCTTTTGCTGCAAGAACCAGGGCTTACAATACAGAATGTAAACAGACACACCACACCAGGTCAGGTGCCCCACCCTATCAAAGACGTTTCAATGCAGAAGACTGCAACAAGTATTCAACCTGTTGTCTATAAAATTCGAGTGTCCATCAGCACCAGACAAACAACAAAACATTTGTGTATTCACACACTGCTCGTTCATCACCAGGTTTTAAATTTCACCCCTAACCTCCTAATTACATCTCCAGAACAAGAACTTTAAACAGTGTTTAAAATAACCCAGCCATTAGGGTAGCACAAGCCTTAGCATCGGTAACAAGCGTAAAAACATGCAGAGGGGTGATCCTGAAGAAAGAGTACAGTAAGAGTAATGGAGGTGAAGAGAGTTTCTGATACGGTGATTAACGTGAAGCTGGAAGTTGAAGAGGTGATGATAAATGTCATCAGTGCTTATGCTCCACAAGTGGGTTGTGAGATGGAGGAGAAGGAAAGATTCTAGAGTGAGTTAGATGAAGTGGTAGAAGGTGAACCTAGGAATGAAAGATTGGTGATTGGGGCTGTAAGACTTTTGCTTGATCCTGACCAAAAGGTCGGCCCTCCCCGAGAACACAGCATGGATGCCCGAGAGTGCAGGGTGTGTACCCTGTAGGTGCCCGAGGCAACAAGAACATCAAAAGAGTACTCATTACGACACAACAAGTTTCCTTATAGGACTCACAGCAGGGGACCAAGACCCCACAACACCCCTCTCGAGAACCAGAACTTTATCTGGAACACATTAGGCTCCCCGGAGAGCTACCCTTGGTCTTCAAACACCACATCTCCATACAAATGGTAGACCTGCAGACAAATGTCTGACCCCTCTACCCCTACTTTCCCTGTTACATTCTCAACACAGGACATTCTACAGCACACCAGATGATTATGTGTAAGAAAGGTCATATCGCATGTAAATAACGACGGAAAATGTTCATGTTTCATTTCATTACAAAGGTTTTATGACAACTGGTACACAGGTCCCATTCCCACAGCAATAAAACAAATAATAAAAAAAGTTTAATAGAGTTAAGAAGACAACTCTATGCAAGGGGCATGTGCCCCACTACAAATGTATACAGGCGAGGTGCCTCCCACAGGTCTGTAAGAACCAATCAATGCAAATTCCCATCGATAAATAATGTTTACATAATGTTTACTCTATCTGGGTATTTAAGGAGAACTGACCAACATTTCAGGGAATCTGTAAACAGATCTCCCGCACAATTACTGTGTGTCGTCTTTTACCAGGTATGAAAGGTTTTATATTTCCTGTTTAAATGTAAATACTATTGGTTTGTATTTGTGTTATATTTTAGTTGAATTATGAATTGGATTTGAATTGTGATTTTCTTACCTGGTTAATAAACTGTTATGTTTGATTTTATTCTGTGTTGCTCGGTAACTGTTGACACTGCAAGTAATAACGTTGCATCCATAGTTACCGTAAGGACTGAAATCAGGCTAGGTTCGGCCTAAATAACAGTTAGATAGTGAATAATACATCAGCTGAGGATTTGAGAGATACGACTAGCACTTGGCATTAGTTTAAGTGTACTTAGAAGCGTGGAGGCTAACAATATGTTTTGCCCAAAGCCACACCCATCGTTGCAAACCCCACAACCTTGCTGACACAAATCTCCAACAGAGCGTCGTGGTTTACCATACTCGATATAACGAATGGTTTCTGGTCCATCAGGGTTAGACGTGAAGACAAATGGAAATTGGCCTTCACTGTGAACCAAATACAATATACCTTGCAACGCATACCGCAGGGTCTGCATAACTCACCATCGATTTTTCATCGTGCGTTAGAAGACGCAGTAAAACCCGTAATCGGAACCGGTAATGTAATGCACTATGTCGATGACATATTAATTGCAACCAAAGACTCATTCGATGAGCACTTACAACTCGTCGATAAAGTGCTGTTAACACTAGGTAAAGCTGGCTTTAAATTGAACAAAGAAAAAGCCCAAATTGCACAAAAAATGTTCAATATCTAGGTTATATAATTACCAAAAGCCACAAGTCATTGACAGATGACAGACCTAAATGCGTTGCTAAACTGCCTCGTCCGCACAGACTGAACTCTCTGCAGAAAATCTTGGGTACCGCAAATTACTTAAGAGATTTCATCCCTGACTTTGCAAACATAGCCGCTCCACTGTACACCCTCTTAAAAGGAAAATCAAAACCGTCTGATGTACTCGAATGGGCAGAAGAACACGAACAGGCTTTTACAGTTTTTAAACAACACCTGTGTGCCGCACCCGCTCTGGGTTTGCCCAACCCATCAAAGCCTTTTCATGTACAGGTTGACGCGCATGAAAAAACTCTGAGTGGAGTGCTGCACAAGACCACAGAGGAAAGTTGCACCCGATTGCATACTATAGCCGTAAGAAATCTCCAGTTGAACAGGGATTTTACCCATGTACACAGAACGTTCTTGCGGTCCATTGGATGTTAACAACAACCCATTGTTGTTTTTCAACCTGTTGTTGTGCACACAATGCACACGCCAGTACAAATGCTGTTACAGGGCCGGATTAAAGGAGTATCGTCGCAAAGACTGGCACGATGGTTGGCAGACATCCAAGCACACAGGGCCACCCACACACATGCCAAACAAAACATGAAATACAAAGTCCAGTTTATGATACACATTTTGATAATCAAACACCAGTATACATTGATGGATCCAGATAATAGCATGATGGCAATTTCCATACAGGATGTGCCGTGTGGACCCCCCACCCCCTCAACTCAGATTCAGATCAATTGTTGATAAAATTGCCAGCAAACAAATCCGCACAAGAAGCCAAACAGATTGCATTGCTGGAAGCCATCAAAACACACCCAGAACCACTTTGTGTGTACACTGATAGCAGATATGCCTATGGCGTCGTCCACGACTTTATGGTTCAATGGAAATTACGAAAATTTCTCACATCCGCCGGAACACCAATAAAACATTTTGACACAATCACCGCGATTTGGCAAGCAATAAAAACGCACAACTCTCCAATCTCAGTCATTAAAGTGTGCGCGCACATCACTAAAAGCACCGACGAGCACGAGAAAAATAACAACATCGTCGACAAACTTGCAAAACTTGCAGCCATTAAAGGGAGTAAATGGCAGCCTGATGAGCTGATTGCACCTTCTGTGAGTGCAATATAGGTTGCTCCCATTGACTTAAAACAATACCAACAAGAATTATGGGTGTCAGACGGAGAGCTTGTACCGCAACTGCAGCAGGATCAGCTAATTAGCGTTTTAGAAGGTATGGTTCTCAGAGATGGGAAATACATCATTCCAGAGGCCCTCTAGAAACCAGTGATTAAATTATACCATGATTATGCACATGTATCAGCTCCCAAAACACAACAGCTGATACAGAAAAACTTCTGGGGGCAAAAATGGCATCAGACATTGAGAGATGGTGCGACACGTCTTGTATGTGCCACCATCAACCAGGGTAGAACTGGACGTACAAAATTGTGTTGCCCAGAACCACCCAAAGGACCATGGGAACTCTTACAGCTAGAGTTTATTTGTCTATTACCCACGGCCAAGGGGGGATATTGCTATTGTCTCGTCATAATTGATAAATTCTCTAAATGGGTGGACACGATTCCAACTCGCGACAACAGCGCACGCACCGTGGCACGAGTACTGGCGAATCAAATCCTCCCAATTTGGGGAACACCAACTCAGATTGAGTCTGACCAAGGAACACACTTCACAGGTCAAATAATAAAACACATATGTGAAATACTACATATCAAACAAAGATTTCACGTTCCATACAGGCCGCAAAGCTGAGGTATGGCAGAACGTGCAAATCTCTCGATAAAAGAAAGCATCTCCAAACAAATGATGCAACATCAATACAGGTGGACTGATGCACTGCGAACAGTTCTGACAGTCTTGCGAGCAACCCCATCCAAAGCCACAGGCATCAGCCCGTTTAAACTCATGACAGGCAGAGTCATAAAACTACCCATAGACCCAGAAATCACCCCAACAGATGTGGGACCACTTGTGCTTGCAAAACAACAGACTGTGCTAAAAGAATTACAAAAAGACTGGCAGTGTTCCAAACACAAACCACCTTAAAACAGCAACAGTCGGACCTAATGATTGATGCACAACTTAACCCAACCTCTGAGATCAAATTTACAGAAGGTGATATGATCATGATACGGGTGTTTGTAAAACATTGTTCATTCACAGCCAGATGGCATGGACCACATGAGATAAAAGCTTTATGCAATAGCTGTGTGCCCATAAGTGTCAAGGGGAAGTTGAAATGGTACCACATGTCCCAGTGCAAAATCTTCTAAGGTTCCGCTAATCAATAATTATTAACGTTTCTCTCTGTTTCATCTCCTAGGTTGACTGCAGCAATTCCATGGAGACCGGACGAGAGGAAAGTTTCTGGACCCACTTGCATCAAGCTGGGTCAAAGGGTTTCACTCTCACACACACTGGAATGTGGGAGATGGATATGGAAATACACTAAGAGGTCATCCACATTTTTCAGTACACTTTCAACCAGAAAACTAGTCACGTGGCCTCCCGGAGTAGTACCAGAACCAAATTGCGCAACAAAAATTTGCTGTAAAGTAGGCTCCGACCATCTCCCTATAGTAAACATTTCAGGTGACACACCGGCACGCACATCTTTTCACAAAATAACGGTCTGGTATCAACTTAAAGCAGAACCAGGAGCAAAAATTGGGAGCATGCGCACTCTCTACAAAAAAATCAACATGGATTAGATCCTAAAATCTGTTATTTTATCAAAGATTTAGAGCCCGCAATATATAGGTGTACACACACTGAGACAATCAACACTACGCATATGAGTTATACCGAATATAAATTCGATATAACTGCATATGTACCTGATAACAATCAACCTGAAGCCTTTGTCTGGACTAGCCGGAGAGAAGGCATGTATTGCGTGGGAAAATGTGTCAATGACCCAGATAATTACACCGGGCCAGAGAATTGCTCATGGATAATGAAACATTGTTTTAATTTAACCACTTGTGGATACAGCAAACCAAAGGAATGTCTGAAACTATATCCTATTCCTCCTGGTGGACTGATTAAAGGGAATATAAACAAAACATTATTTCATGATGTTGTTACTTTATCCGCTTTAACTTTTAAAAACTTGTTAGTTCATGCTCGTGGAATGATGAGATGGACAACATTAGCCAATGCATACCACTTTACTCGTTTTTATGAAGATAGACTCGCTGGGTTACAGTACAATATAACTCCCAGGTGGATAAACTTGGGTTAACCGACCATATTGCAGAATACAAACAGGTTTTTTCATATAAATCGCACACAGGAAAAACATCCAGCCCGCACGCTTCTTTCCTGCACTACGCTACCCATAATGCATTTCACTTTGGACTTCAATACCCGCAGATAGTAGCCTTAAAGAAACAGCTCTCATTTTCCCTCTAATACAACACTACCCCCACTCTGGATGGTGATTAACTTAACACCACTCCAGCACCATAGCATGACGGGTATGACATACATCAACACCTTAACAATGATATCATCATAAATTCAGAAAAGGCAAATAAAAGGCAGAAATACAACTAACACAACATCTACCCATTTTTTTCTTTTTTTTTTTTCCCCTTTCATAGTCTGTAGGCAGCTCCATTTTCAAAGTATACAGTCCATTCAAGCAACTCCGCTCAATAGAGGCACTGGACAATATATTCCAACCCTTTGTAATAGGGAAAACAGTCCATAAGGTGGAAGGATAGCACGGTACTGGTAGGGGTTAAAGAGAGTAGCATTATCAATGGGATCCTTCATTGCAGCAATGATAATTCAGTTTCAACATGACTGGTGAGGTAATCAGTTAAGCTCTGGTGAGTGACCGACTGAATTGTTTACGGCTGGCCTGGTAAGGACAAAAAGATAACAACAGCCATACTTACAAACAAAATAAATGGGGTTTAAATGGACTTCCCCTTGGCTTATTTCTGTAACAGCAAAATAATAACCAGCCTAAATCCACCTGGGTTATAAAATGAAACACAGAGAAAGACAACAAAGAACCACAGCAGATATGCACCAGTTTTTCTCTTTTTTTTTTTTTTAGAAAACAATAACAAACTGTCAACAAAGTTCCTCTTCTTATTATTATTAATATTTTTTTAAATGAACAATTAGTTTGTCCAGTCCCCAAACCTCTTTGGTGGCCCCCGGATATGTTGTGGCATACCCCTTGCTTGCACAAAACCTGTTGTACCGTGCTACCTTCACTCCATTGAACACCCTCTGTGTCCTGATCAATCATCGGTGCAAAGGTACCACCCATGCAAGGCATACTGTCTATGCCACCAGAATTTCCTATTCCTTCCTCGTAGAGACAAGACAGATCCAAGTCAAGTTCAGCTTCGTTAGTTTATAGGTCTGGCGCAGAAACTTCCTTAGGTTGCCAAACTTCCAAGTCCTTAAACACCCAGCTGTTCTCCAGGGGTTGCCGAGAATGGTAAGGTTTGAGTTTGTCGTGGTGAACAACTTTGACTTTGGTCTTTGGGTTTCTCTGAATCCGGTACACTAGATCTTCCAGATGTCCCAGGATAAAGTAAGGACCGTTGTAGCTGGGGAGAATCTTCCTGATCTTGTCTTTCATGTGTTTGGTCCCCTTGACTAGGTACCACACTGGATCACCGACCTTGTAACATGACTGGGCTGCTCTCTTATCATACTGCTTTTTAGCACGCTCCACAGATTTGCCCAGTGTTTTCCTTGCGACCTGGTGTGCCAACTCCAGCCTTTCTCTCATCTGAACCACATACTGTGGGAATGATTTAGTCCTTGTATCATTTAGAGGCTCTCTCTGCCCAAGAGCATCATGTTTGGGGTAAAAAGTGTTTGGTCGCTCGGTAGGCCATTACAGCGTAAGGAACCATAAGATCCCACTCCCAGTGGCATCGCTCAGAGGTTGTGGCTAGGATTTTCTGTAGAGTGGCATTGAAACGCTCCACCTGTCCATCTGACTGAGGTCGAAAAGGTGTTGTACGGGTCTTATCAATGTCTTATAGCTCACACATGGTCTGGAAAAGCTCAGATTCAAAATTGGTGCCCTGATCACTATGCAGTGCAAATGGTGCCCCATAACGGCTGACCCATTCAGCGACTATAACCTCTGCTACAGTGACAGCCTGGTCGTTGGGCAGTGGGTAGGCTTCTACCCATTTGGTGAAATGATCTTGCACCACAAGTATATAGCGATTGAAATGTTCTGTCTCATTCATTAGACCCATCCAATCCACAGCAATCCTTTCCATGGGGGCACCTACTCGCACAGTACCCATAGGTGCCTGAGGCCTCTTTAGTGGACGAGCCCTTGCAGCACAGCTGGTGCAGGTGCGACACCACAGTGAAACATCTTCTCGCATTTGATACCAATAGTACCTGGTCTGCAGCAGGGACAATGTTCGCTCCACCCCGAAATGTCCGCCCACTGGCCCCTTGTGTATCTGGCGCATGACAACTTCCCTGAAAATGCGCGGTAGAATAACTTGAGGGTAAAATTCAGGCCCCACAGTCAAGGAGTAACGTCGTACCAGAACACCATCCTTCAAATATAGTCTTTGCCATTGGCTCCAGTAAGCTTTTGTTGCTGGGCCATGGGGTAATACATCTTCCCAGGAGGGTCGTCCCTCGCCTTTCTGTATCCACCTCTTGATAGGAGCTATATCAGCATCCGCTGCTTGAGCAAAATGCAGTTCTTCAGCAGTCCACCCAGAGAATGAAGAAATACTGGCAGTGATGGCAGGCTGCACTACCCCCACTGCACAAAACTCCGGGGTAACAGCTTTAGGTACATTATCTACTGGTTTGAGGTCAAAATCACATTGGACTGCCTGGTGACAGAACTGAGGGCTACTCGAGATTGGATTCTCGAGGTTGCATGGACAAGTTGTATGGCATGGCCTCCGCGAAAGCATGTCAGTGTTTTCATGACAGCGCCCAGGGCAGTGGACAACTCTGAAGTCATATTCCCCAAGCTTCTCAGGCCACCTGGCCCACTGTCCCTCTGGTTCTCTCATCCTTAGCAGCCACTGTAGGCTACTATGGTCTGTGCGTACGGTGAAAGATCTGCCCAACAGGTACTGACGGAAATGTGCTGTGAACTCCACTACAGCTAAAAGTTCACTTCGTGTGGTGCAGTAATTCTGTTCAGTTGGCGTCAGACTCCCGACTTCCATATGCTAGCACAGGTTCCTCTCCTTTCTGCTGTTGAGAAAGCACAGCTCCAATCCCGAAGTTGCTGGCATCTGTGTCAAGAACAAGGTCACCACTGTCCATTGGGTAACCAAGGATGGGGGCAGTAGTGAGCAGCTCCTTTAACTCATCAAAGGCCTGTTGGCTCTCAAGGGTCCAGTGAAATCGAGCATGTTTTCTCAACAGGTTCTTTACATCCTTGGCTAGCACAATAATGTCATCCAGGTATACCAGGCAGATTTCCCACTGCATCCTAGTCAAAACACAATCCATTAAGCGTTGGAACGTTGCCGGTGCATTACAAAGGCCAAAAGGCATGTTGTTCCACTCAAACAGTCCCTTCCTGCTGCAGAACGCAGCTGCCTGTCTCGCCTGTGGTGTCAACTCCACTTGCCAGTACCCGGAGGCGAGGTCCAATGTACTGAACCATCTCACTGTGGAGAGTGTGTCTAGTGTGTCTTGGATCCTTGGGAGTGGGTAAGCGTCTTTTATAGTGCGCTCATTTAGTGCCCGGTAGTCAACACACAGTCGGTACGTTTGGTCTTTCTTTTGCACCATTACAATGGGTGAAGCCCAGCAGCTATTACTTTGGGAGGCTAGGCCAGCCTCCAAATTAGTCTGCGCTTTGTTGTTTCTCAAACGCCATTCTACGTGGTTGCTGTTTCACAGGTGGGCCGGGCCAGATCTGAATATCATGTTGCACTAGGTTCGTGCGTCCGATATCTGTGGGTCCAGTAGAGAAAACATCACCGTAAGTTTGGAGCAGCTTTGCGAGCTCATGCTGTTCTGTCTCTCTCAGATCCACTGTACTTTCTGCATACAGTGACTGTAAGTGACTTGGGACCATGGGGCATGGACCCACCAAGGGTGGCATTGTAGTTTTGGCCTGGACCACCTGGGCAGGTTAAAGGATTCTGGCAATTACTCCTTTCCTCACTTTCACAGCAACATTACCTGGGTTATACAGTCTTATGGGCACTCGATTACTTAGATTGGCATCAATTATAATTCGTGCCACCATCACCTGGTGCTTCTCCGTGAAGCCTTTAGTCGGACTCAGCAGTATGTTGCCTTGTACTTGCCCCCGAAAATGTGCATTGCCTGGAACGATGTATTCACGCCCTGCTTCAGGGACAGCTGTGCGTGCTATGCCGACCACGTGCACCCAGGGCTTGTTCTTTTGGTTGAAATACGGAATCTGCTCACCGAACAATACAATCCTCTGACTGCCGAAGTCAAGACATGCCCGGGCTTGCTCTAAGAAAGGATGTCTCAGAATGGCTTCAGTGCCCTCAGCTACATCTGCTACAATGAAATCAACACTGACTGTGTGGGCTCCAACCTGCACCGGAACGTCCACTTCCCCAAGAACATTTGCCGGACTTATTCCTTGCAGGGCCAGTACAGTGGATAGTTTGAGTGGGGGTCTAACATCAGCATCAATGGCTTCATAGCAAATCTGAGGTAACACGTTCCTCCTGGCCCCACTGTCCAACAGGGCACATATTTCCATGTCATACAACAGCATATGAATACACATCTCCGGCCCACTCCCCTTGACTCTGAGAACTGTGGAAGCAAGCTGGGTGCCAGGAGGCAAAAGAAGGGTTGGAGTCATACATTCCTGATTGAGCCTGGGCAGAGGACAGATCTCTTCCCAATTCACTTTACCCCTCCTCACAAATTTTTGTGGGCGAGGTTTGAATTCTGCGTTTGAGTTGTTTTTCTCTCTCCACACAGGGGTTGGCGGCTTTGTATCTTACTCGTCATTCTCACTCTCGTCTGGACACTCACGCACTGCAGCTGCTTGAGTCCTTCGTTCTATCAGTCTTGTGGTGGATTGCATAAGTTGCATTACACTGGTGGCTGCTTGACGTGTGGTTTCATACCTGTGTGCAATTTCATAGGTGCGGGCCAGAGTACGTGGTCACTCTTCCAGCAGTCTTTGCACAATATCTGCATCTCCCATGGCATTAGTGAACACCTCAACACTAATAGAGTCTTGTTCTTTTTCAGAACGGTCTGCATAAGCAATGGAGACTTTTTCATAAATGTAATCCCTTAGCACATGGAGTGGCTCGCCTGCTTTGCGGACCCTCTGCCTCAACTCTATTCCAATGGCAGCAGCATGTTCGGATGAGGGACCAAATGCAGCCTCAACTTCCTATACAATGCGGCCATAATTCCAACGGAAGTAACAGGGATTCTTGTGGATCATTGCACCTGCAGCACCTAATCGACAAAACCTCATTTGCACAGTCATAGTCTTTTCGGACCAATGGTTAGCTTTTGCACAATCCTCAAAGCGGCTTAGGAACTTTCGCCATGAAGTAGAGCCATCAAACTGACCTGGTTGCAGCATGGGAATCCTTTCACTATGCCTATTACAGTCCTCTTCACTGTCTGATGACAGATCACAGAATGTCAGGTGTGGTCTTTTTTACGTTGGCTAGACCTGGTAACCCCTGGGAAATAACACTCTTCGACGTGGTGACACATACATCACATTTACAGGGCTGGCAATCTCTTGTGGGTGTGCCTTAAAACATCCGTCTGGCTGTAAACTCTGTGCATGTTGAGTGTGGGTAATTAAAATTTTCTGGTGTACTGTGCACATAGCTCCATGTATTCATTCCACTGTCATGTATATGTTCATTTTCCACCCCACTAATAAATGGATTGGTTGCTCTCTCTGTTTGCTGTGATAAGTGTGTCTCATAGCAACATGTAGGACACTGGGTAGAACTGCATTTAAATCGGTTGTTGTCTTTAAATGGGTTGTTATCAGTCTATGATACTTGAGCATCCATTTCATTGAGCCAGTCAACAAATGATATATGTGTTTGTTTTTCATTAGCAGGCACTTTCTCCCGAATATCCGCCATGTTGAATTATTCTCTGGTTCAATCTAATAGTTTAAAATGGCCTTTTAACTCACCACTCGCAACGAACGGATCCCAGGCGAGCCCCCAGTGTTACTTTATCCGCTTTAACTTTTCCCGGCGGCAGCGTAACAACTTGTTAGTTCATGCTTGTGGAATGATGAGATGGACAACATTAGCCGATGCATACCACTTTACTCGTTTTTATGAAGATAGATTCGCAGGGTTACAGTAAAATATAACTCCCAGGTGGATAAACTTGGGTTAACCGACCATATTGCAGAATACAACAGGTTTCTTCATATAAATCGCACACAGGAAAAACATCCAGCCCGAATGCTTATTTCCCGCACTACGCTACCCATAATGCATTTCATTCTGGACTTCAATACCCGCAGATAGTAGCCTTAAAGAAACAGCTCTCATTTTCCCTCTAATACAACAATGTGAATCTAGTGATGACACATGTATCATACAATATTTCCAACATCCTATCTGCTTATATTAATCACTGTGATAACAATGATAAGACATATGCATGGCTACAGTCACGAATCGATGATTTAATTTATGACTACAAAAACAGACTTGCCGTGCAAATCTCACCTGCACGCTCAAAACGAGACCTGCTCGGAAACATAGCAGGTCTCTTCGGCTCAGTTAATTCCATTGCCAACAACTACAAAATAACCAAACAATCACAATTCTCAACATGGTTTGCGAACCAGGTGGCCACTGGTTTTCAGCATATCACAAATAGCAATGAAAATATCATAAAAGCGGTTCGATCCGAAGCGCAGGCACTTCTTGCGATCAGCCACACATTATTCAATCAAACCCGTACCATTGAACGTGACTTAGCCTGTAGGACATATGCACAAGATCTATTCACTGCTGCTAGACAAGAAATCCTAGATCCTCTTCTGTACAAGACACCTAGACATGTTTTGAATGACCTCATAGACATCTTAGATCTACATAGGTGGTATGAATCAGAAAAAAATAAAAATGTAGATATTCTGAGTTATTATCCACCATAATGAGGTTACAGGAAATGAATGTAATGGATGTATTAAGTTTTTCGTCAGTTTTTCTTTGATACACCCAGATCAGGTTTTTCCAAATTCCACTACCATACGCTCGATGGGCGTGGTAGTGAAAGATCAGGTAATTAAATGGGATCACCTCACTGGATACATGACACAAAATGGTACTGAGACCTCGTTTACCAGTCGTACATGTTGCCATGAAATGTACAGATAATACATGTACAGATAATTATGTTATCTGTACATGTAAAACTTTGCAACCTTTCTCCCCCAATGACACAAAACTTATAAACGTTCAGTCACTGCATGGTTATTCTGATGTTGTCCAGGTGTCTCATACACAGTGGTGCGTTGTCAGTGAAATGAATTCCTTTACCTACGGAGGACTGACCTGCTCTGCTAATCACTCGTTCTGTTTGGAAGTGACAGAGGACTTTTCAATGGGCCAAGTCAACATTTTAGGAAGAATGGCACTGGACACAGAGACCTCACCATGGTGGGATGACACACGGCAGGGGACCAAGACCCCACAACACCCCTCTTGAGGACCAGAACTTCTTGTATCTGGAATATAGTAGGCTCCCTGGAGAGCTACCCTTGGTCTTCAAACACCACATCTTCATACAAATGGTAGACCTGCAGACAAATGTCTGACCCCTCTACCCCCCTTTCCCTGTTACATTCTCAACACAGGACATTCTACAGCACACCAGATGATTATATGTAAGAAAGGTCATATCACATGTAAATAACGACGGAAAATGTTCATGTTTCATTTCATTACAAAGGTTTTATCGCGACTGGTACACAGGTGCCATTCCCAGAGCAATAAAACAAATATTAAAAAAGGTTTAATAGAGTTAAGAAGACAACTCTATGCAAGGGGCGTGTGCCCCACTACAAATGTATACAGGCGAGGTGCCTCCCACATGTCTGTAAGAACCAATCAATGCAAACTCCCATCAATAAATAATGTTTACATAATGTTTACTCTATCTGGGTATTTAAGGAGAACTGACCAACATTTCAGGGAATCTGTAAACAGGTGTCGTCTTTTACCAGGTATGAAAGGTTTTATATTTCCTGTTTAAATGTAAATACTATTGGTTTGTATTTGTGTTATATTTTAATTGGACTATGAATTGGCTTTGAATTGAGATTTTCTTACCTGGTTAATAAATTGTTATGATTGATTTTATTCTGTGTTGCTCGGTAACTGTTGACACTGCAAGTAATAACGTTGCATCTGTAGTAAGGACTAAAATAAGGACTAAAATCAGGCTTGGTTTTGCCTAAATAACAGTTAGATAGTGAATAATACATCAGCTGAGGATTTGGGAGATACGACTAGCACTTGGTGTTAGTTTTAATGTACTTAGAAGCTTGGAGGCTAACAATAGGTATTTCCGTTTAGAGTAACATTTCTGATCACTTTAAATAGGGTCAGCCTCAACCTCTGATTATTCCAATATTATTCTATTCATTACCGTTGGTTAGAAATAATTATTGTAATAATTAAGTGTCACCTCTAAGGGGACTAAATAAAGGAGTGATGAGGGAGGCAGCTAGAAAGACACTTGGTGTAACATCTGGAAATAGTAAGGAAGACAAACAGACGTGGTGGTGGAATGAGGAAGTGCAGGAGAGCATAAGGAGAAAGAGGTTGGAGAAACTGAATTGGGATCGACAGAGTGATGAGAAAAGTAGGCAGAAGAACAAGGAGATGCGGCAGCAGGTTAAGAGGGATGTGGTAAAAGCCAAGGAAAAGGCATATGAGATGCTGTATAAGAGGTTGGACACTAAGGAAGGAGAAAAGGAGTTGTAGCGATTGGCCATGCAGAGGAACCCAACTGGGAAGGATGTGCTGCAAGTTAAAGCAATAAAGGATGGAGATGAAAATGTGTTGACTAGTGAGGAGAGTGTGTTGAGAAGACGGAAGGAGTATTTTAAACAGCTGATGAACGGGGAAAATGAGAGAGAGAAGGTTGGGTGGTGTGGAGTTGGTGAAGCAGGAAGTGGATAGGATTAGTAAGGGGGGAAGTGAGAGCTGCGATTAAGAGGATGAAGAGGATGAAGAGTGGACCAGATAGCAGTGGAGTTTTTAACCAGATTGTTTAACAGGATTTTGGAAGGTGGGAGGATGCCTGAGGAATGGAGAAGGAGTGTGCTGGTACCGATCTTTAAGAATAAGGGAGATGTGCAGACCTGCAGTAACTACAGGGGAATAAAGTTGATCAGTCACACCATGAAGTTATGGGAAAGAGTAGTGGAAGCCAGGCTGAGAGAAGATGTGAGCATCTGTGAGCAGCAGTATGGTTTCATGTCAAGGAGGAGCACCACAGATACATTATTTGTTTTGAGAATGTTGATGGAGAAGTATAGAGAAGGTCAGAAGGAGTTGCATTGTGTGTTTGTGGATTTAGAGAAAGCGGGACATGGTGCAGGACATGTATGAGGACAGTGTGACAGCAGTAAAGTGTGCAATAGGTACAACAGACTGGTTCAGGGTGAAGGTTGGACTGCATCAAGGATCGGCCCTGAGCCCTTTCCTGTTTGCAGTGGTGATGGACAGGTTGCCGACAAGGTCAGACAGGAGTCTCCCTGGACTATGACCACAGGAGCTATCGGAGTTGGTGAGAGATGAAACCTGTTTCTCCTTAAGGTACCTTTTGGTGTCGCTATAAGGTAAGACGTGGGAGAGCCAGCAGTAGACACAACAGTACCCTTTTCAAAAGTGTCTTTGACCCACATGTGTTCACCCGGTCGTAAGTTTGTCATGTCACATACTTTGTGTCTTTGGTTGAAACTTTGTTTCTGTTTCAGTCTGTACATCAGTTCTATCTCCTTTTAGCTTTTCTAAATCTGCAGTCTCTGGAATCAGCTGAGATGGAATCACAGGAACTCGGATTTGGAGCTTCCTTCCCATTAGGATCTCGGCAGGACTGTAACCATTAGCGAGAGGGGCTGCTCGGTAAGCCATAAGTGCAAGGTAGGGGTCAGCAGATTTCTTAAGGAGGTTCTTGATGGTCCTCACAGCTCACTCCGCCTCTCTGTTACTCTGCGGAAAGCGAGGACTTGAAGTCACATGTTCAAAACCCCAACCCTGCGCGAAGGCCCGGAAACCCTCAGAAGCAAACTGTGGCCCGTTGTCCGAGCGCACCACCTCAGGAATTCCATGACGTGCAACGGAGGATTTGAAGTGTTCAATTACAGCTTCCGCTGTCGTTGAGGACTGTTTGGAAACTTAAAAAAACCTAGAAAAGTAGTCTACAATGACCAAGTAGTGCTTGTTGTCTTTCTGGAACAAATCTGCTCCCACCATAGACAAAGGCCTTGTTGGGAATTCAGTAGGCATCAATGTCTCTTTAAAGTAAATGCTGTCGCAATGTTTTTGCCAGCCACATGTGATATGGTGCATGAAAACCCAATGGTGCACGAACCCAATGGTGCACGAAAACGCTGAATGAAGGAAGTTCGTGCAACGTCTTGGAGCCAAGCGGAGGAACAAGAGGTTTATGATTGGTTTCAATGTGGAACCTCTTCCCAATGAGAAACTCTGCAAACAGCTCACATGACCATGTGAAGGCCAATGCCTCCTTCTCTATTTATGCATACCGCTGCTCTGTGTTACTGAGAGCCTTTGAATGCCAAAGGTTTACATACATTGTCTGCTTGCTTCTGGAGAACAGCACCTAGTCCATATGAAGAAGCATCTGCAGAAACAACTGTATCCTTATTCGGATCATACAGCACCAAACCTGGTTGTGTTGTCAGTTCCTCTTTGATTTTTTCAAAGGCCTCTTGCTGATGCGACCCCCAAATCCACATATTGGATTTTCTCAGTAAGTCTCTGAGTGGCTGCGTTTTCGCTGCCAAATATAGTAAGAATTTACTGAGGTGGTTTACCATTCCCAAGAACCGCCTTACTTCACTGATATTACATGGCTGTCTCATTGCTTTAACGGCTTCCAGCTTATCTGGGTCTGCGCTCACCCCAGATGCCACAAGCTTTGAGAGCACCCTTCTCAGCCTCTCATCATGTTTACTCTGTGACGGTCCCCAGACGAGCACATCATCCATTTGAAAAACAAGACCCTCCAGTCCCTCAAGAATCCTGGACATGCGCTTTTGGAAATGCTCAGGTGCAGAAGAGATTTCAAAGCATAGATGGTTTAGCAATACCGGCTAAATGGAGTTATAATTATGGTAAGCAAAGAGGATTCCTTTGAAAGTGGAATCTGCCAAAACCCTGCATTAGCATCAAGTTTGGAAAACACTTTGGCTCCTGCGAGTTGTACTAATGTGCTTTCTACTGAAAGGAGAGGGTGTTTTTCTCTCATAACTGATTTGTTCAATTCCGTGAGATCTGTGCAAATTCTCACTTTTCTTGTACTATTCGGCACCACAACCATGGGAGCACACCATTCAGTTGGCTCCCCCACCTTTGAAATTACACCCTGCTGTTCCATACGCCTCAATTCTTCCTTCACCTCTGGTTTCTGGAACTGGCCCTGGTTGTACAGTGTAACTGGGACTGCTGCAATTTTAAACATCGTCTTCCTGTTACATCAGACCAAGAAATGCAATACCGCCATTGTATCTGAAGTTATCGTTGCTATATTCACCCCATGTACCTTCTTTTACTTACATGCTCTAGCATAATGTCCCTTCTTATGACAGAGGTGACATATTGCATCTCTTGCAGGGCATCGCTGCAAATCATGCCCCCTTTGTGTCACCGCATCTCATACATAGCATCTGCTTTTTAGGCTTTATTTGAGGTGTTTTCCTTGCCAGCTGTCCAAAAAGTGGATTTACTGGTTTTGTTTTTACATTTCTGTACTGTTTAGTTTGTACACTATCCAGCTGTTCATTTGCCATTTCCCACTTGAAGTTTGACTTGAGCTGTTCCTGTTGTTTTTTTTACTAGTTCACTCTGTCGAACTCGTATGACAGACTTCTCAAGTGTCAATTCAGGATCCAGCTGTAGCTGCTCTGACAGCCTTTTATTTGTCAGACCCACGACGAGTCTATCTCTTAAAATCTCATTGTGCAGATCGCCGTATGAACAGTGCTCGGCTAAACAGTGCAGTGCCGTTATGAAGTGATTCACGGACTCGCCTACTTCTTGCTGCCGCTGATTAAACTTAGCCCTTTTAAAAATCACATTCTTTCGAGTTACGCAGTGATCGTTTAATCTGTTCTTTACTACTTCATAGTCACTCGCCACCTGAGTTTTTCCCATTTCGGCCAGTAAACCGCTTTGAACATGAATTTCTCTGGCGGAGAGACTTGCTATGATAGCACAGTGCTAACTCGTCTTGTCAATCCTTCACGCTGACGGAACGAACAAAACAGAAACTAAACAGAATTCAATTTCGCTAACACACACACGAGCATCTCACTCACCCGCTATACTTCTGACACCATGTTCTGTCGTTTAATAGGTACATAACATAAACCTATCATAAATGGACCACGCGACAGCCGGCCATGACTTCTTACCCGTAACCATAACACACACAATATGGGTTCCTAAGCATACTATATGCCTCATAACATTACTGTAAGGAAAATTATACTACAATAAATGTAAAACATTTATGTAACAAACTTTGAACACCAACACAAACAAGACATTTGCGAAAAGTGATACTGAAAATAGGAAGCTACGTCACAGCTACTCGGCTTCACCTGCTTTCTTGCTGTCCATTACACTGTGTTGACGGTGTATATGAAGAGTGTGACCTCACTTTGTTTTAAGTGTCTGTTAGTCCAGAATGTGGCTCTCACTCACATATCTACTCAGGTTTGTTGATGGTGGTGTGGTGGGTCGTCTCTTATCCCAGCGATCCCTCATGTCTGTGTTATCTTCTGGCTCTCTCTTTTAGTTCTGCTGCTACAGCTATACTGCTCACAATGTACAGTGTGTTTAACTTTAATCTAACAATGAAGAGACCTAATAATGCATGTTTTTCTGATCAGGCATAAACTTATATAAGTAATTTGTAATCTATTTAATTTTGTGAAGCTGATTTTGGACAATGTCCACTGTTAAAAGTGTTATACAAATAACACTGAACTGAATTTAATAGAAGAGGTTGAAGGTATTTATGAGTACTCCGGTGTTATATTGCATCATTACTGCAGGTATAAGACAGATTTCAGCAGCAAATCTTGATTTGGTCACCTCTTTAGTCTGCTTTTGGAGGTGATTACATGAGAACCAGAGATGTTGCAGCAGTTTAGGTAATACAGTATGTGCACAGACACACCACACCCAGTCAGGTGCCACACCCTGTCAAAGATGCACCAATGAAGTTTTTTAAATGTAATTCATTTTAATATATATAAATGACAGTACTATGCATGCCATCCACCCACTGCCATTATTCTTAGGCCACAGCAGACCGACAGAGGAGGTGATGATGCAGTTATTTACAATAATCAAATCAAATCAAATTTTATTTGTCACATACACATACATACAGGGTACGACATGCAGTGAAATGTTTTTAACGACGGTCCGACATGAGGAAATAAAATGGGGTGAAAAGGAGAATAGAAATTATAAATATAATAACAAAATTTAAAAAGAAAAATATAATAACAAGAAAGGAAGGCAGATAAATAAGGATATAGAGATATATAAAGATATATAAAGATATATATATATATATATATATATATATATATATATATATATATATATATATATATATATATATATATACAGTTGAACCCGGTTATCTCGCCCTCGGTTTCCTCGACAACCCTATTAAGTCGACGTTTTTGGAACCGCCAAATTCTCGCTGCTTCCTAGCATTTTTTATCGGTTATGTCGACCTTTTTTATGTCGTGGAACCCTAATATCTCGAGCACAAGGGATGGGAAATTATACATTTTAACGTCAGTTATGTGGATCGGCGCTGTGCAGCCGCAGAAGAACTCGAGAAAGTGGCGGAAAAATCAAACCTTACAGATACTACAGGTGTTTGTATTGTATACTGGTGAATCTCTGCTGTTAGTAAGTGCACATGTGCATTTTCTTGTTAAATGTTATCCGATGAACGCGAGCGCGGCGCTCCAGGCTTCAACTCCTTACCGAGCGCGCGCGCGTCGCTCCTTACCGAGAGAGCCGTGCTCCTTACCGAGCACGCTCGCGAGCAGGGTAAGGAGCAACGCGCGCGCTCTCGGTAAGGAGCGACGCGCGCGCTCTCGGTAAGGAGCACGGCTCCCTCGGTAAGGAGTTAAAGCCGGCACCTGCCACGCCCCCTTCGGCCGTTTACGTTTGAGACTTTTCTGTCCCTCGTTTTTGGTTTCAGGTTCGGTTTTGGATCTTCTGGGGTTTTTTTCCGGCTTTGCGCCGTACCCCTGGTCGCATCACAGACGTAAGTTTTTTCGGACACTTTGCTTTGTGTGTTTGTGCGGATTACTTCAGCCTGATGGTCATAAGTTTTCAGAAACTTAGTTACTGTTTTTTTTCCACATGTGGACTAAATGTGAGACGGCACTGTGCAGCCGCTGTGTTGTTTTTTTTTTTTTTTTGAGTGATCTGTGTGTTTATAATGTTGGAGAATATAATAAAGGTTTGTATGGAGAATGGACGGTGGTTTGTATTGTATACTGGTGAATCTCTGCTGTTAGTTGGTGCACTTGTGCCTTTTGTTGTTAACAAACGTATGTAAATTTTTATAGCATGTCTTCATCAAACAAATCGCAGCAACGCTGTTGTGTAAAAACCCTTCAAAAACACGTGGATGCACATTCTCATTTATTAACGCACATCATGTACATAAAGAAATTTCAAGCATGTTAATATACTGCCGCCATTTTGATTTTTGTTTATCTCGATCATCGGTTACCTCGATGCTTTTTGGCGACCCCCTAGGACATCGACATAACCGGGTTTCACTGTATATATATACAGTGCCCTCCACAATTATTGGCACCCCTGTTGATGTGGTCGTGGACTTCTAAAAATTCTCCTTTTTTTTTAAAACAACATAGAACCCAAATGCAAAAAAAGAGAAAAATCCAACCTTTCATTTAAGTACATTACTTTGGTGGTAAAAAAATCACACATTTAGAAAAAAAAAAAAAACTTGAAATCATGTGTGCCACAATTATTGGCACCCCTGATGTTAATACTTTGTACAACCTCCTTTTGCCAACAAGACAGCACTTAATCTCCTCCTATAACATTTCACAAGATTGGAGAACACAGAGAGAGGGATTTTTGACCATTCTTCTTTGCACAATCTTTCTAGATCATCCAGTGTCCTGGGTCCTCTCTTATGCACTCTTCTCTTTAGCTCGCCCCACAGGTTTTCGATTGGGTTGAGGTCTGGGGACTGAGATGGCCATGGGAGGACCTTGAGTTTGTGACTGCTGAACCACTTTTGTGTAGATTTTGCCACATGTTTTGGATCATTATCCTGCTGAAAGACCCAATGACGACCCATCTTCAGCTTTCTGGCAGAGGCCATCAGGTTTTTATTTAAAATATCCTGGTACTTCAAAGCGTTCATAATGCCATGCACCCTAACAAGGTTCCCAGGGCCTTTGGAAGAGAAACAGGCCACAGCATCACAGATCCTCCACCATACTTCACGGTGGGCATGAGGTGCTTTTCGGCATACTCATCTTTTGTTTTACGCCAGACCCACTTAGAGTGTTTGTTGCCAAAAAGCTCAATCTTAGTCTCATCTGACCAAAGCACACGATCCCAGTTGAAGTCCCAGTACCGCTTAGCAAACTCCAGACGTTTACGTTTGTGAGTGTTAGTGAGAAAAGGCTTTTTCCTTGCATGCCTCCCAAACAGCTTGTTGGCATGTAGAGAGCGTCTGATGGTTGTTTTGGAGACTCTGTGACCCCAAGATGCCACTCTTTGATGCAATTCTGTGACGGTGAGCTTGGGAAATTTTTTTACTTCTCTTACCATCCTCCTCACTGTGCGTTGTGGCAAGATAAACATGGGACCTCTTCCAGCCTTGTTTGTTACTGTTCCAGTTGTTTTAAACTTCTTAATTATTCCTCTGACTGTAGATACCGGCAAGTTAAGGCGAGTGGCTATTTTCTTGTAGCCATTGCCTGACTTATGAAGGTCGACACACATCTGCCTTACTTGAATGGTGTGTTCTCTTGTCTTTGCCATGTTGACAAATGGGTAAGAGAATTAGGCCTCTGTGTCACGTCATATTTATACCCCAGGGAAACAGGAAATCATGAATTACTAATTAAAAGTCCCTAGATACCCTGACCAACCTTAGCAACTACAGAAAAATATATATAAAAAAAAAACAATTAAACTTTTCAGAGGAATTGTTAGGGGTGCCAATAATTGTGGGACACATGATTTCAAGGTTTTTTTTTTTTTCTAAATGTATGATTTTTTTTACCACCAAAGTTATGTACTTAAATGAAAGGTTGGATTTTTCTCTTTTTTTGCATTTGGGTTCTATGTTGTTAAAAAAAAAAGGAGACGACCACATCTTAAACAGGGGTGCCAATAATTGTGGAGGGCACTGTATGTTGAATACAAAAAAATATATTAATAGAATCCTGAATGATTTAGCAAAGCATAGTCTTAATATACTAATGCAGCACTTTTATTGTTCTTCTAATACATTTCTAGTGAGCTGATATGATGTAAATATACTGGAAACCCATTAATTTTAAGCTTAAAATGTACCTCAACTGTACTTCAAGTATAGAATTAAAGTGTATTATAAATATAATTTAAAAAAGTACACTTAAATTACACTCAATGTACATGAAGTTGTTCTATTTTCACACAACTAAGTTATATTAAATATGTTGCAATTACCTTTAAATTGATATTAAACATAGATTAATTAACACTTATTACACTTGAAGTTCTCCCAAAATAACACATTTAATATGCACTTAGTATTGTATAATTAAAACACAAGCGCTTCCAAAAAAGTACAACCCTTAAAATTGAAAATTCCACAAACCTGGGCCCTCCTCAGTTACTATCAGTCATTACCATTATTGGAAAACTTTGGATGTTAGACCTTCCCCTAAGTATTTTAACTATCATTAACATTTAAATATTCCAACATTCAAAAGGTCAATTCTGATTACCATTGTCTTCGAGATTCTTCGAGAGTGTACCACTGTTTCACTTCATTATTTTACTTCGCTTGGTGGACAGCACTTGCCCGTGCAATTTGATCACGCATGAGTACTTTGCTTTTTCCTTATTTCATAGATTATACTATATTATTATATTTTGTTAGCAATTTATTATTATTTAATTAATATATAATATTTTATAATTTATTTATAATATATAATATATAATTTATTATTATATTAGGCATAAGCCCATTAGTATTTTTAAATATATTCTTAACTTTATTACTCTGATTGTTTTATTAGGCTGCTTAGGCTTTCCACAAATGGTGTAGATTTTACTGAAGAGGTATTATTCCCTTTTTTTGGCCTGCGCTTGGGGCGAGCTTCACAGAAGACATGTTCTCCATCCCCTTTTATGGCATTTATAATAAACTTCACTCATGATTCTGATGCAGAGAAGCTCATCCATGCGTTCATGACCTCCAGGCTGGACTACTGTAATGCATTACTAGGTGGATGTCCTGCATCATTAATAAACAAGCTTCAGTTAGTTCAGAATGCAGCAGCAAGAGTTCTCACAAGGTCAAGAAAATATGACCATATAACCCCGATCTTCTCATCCCTACACTGGCTTCCTGTTAAGTTTTGAATAGACTACAAACTACTGCTACACACCTACAAAACACTAAATGGTTTATCTCCATGTATCTCCAGTCTTCTAACACGCTACAATCCCTCACGCTCCCTGAGATCTCAAAACTCTGGACTTCTAGTAGTTACTAGAATAGCAAAGTCCACTAAAGGTGGTAGAACATTCTCACATTTAGCTCCTAAACTCTGGAATAGTCTTCCTGACAGTGTTCGGGGCTCAGACACACTCACCCAGTTTAAGTGCAGATTAAAGACGTATGTTTTTAGTTCTTAGAGGCCATGAGTTCTTATGAGTTCTACACATAACACACATCACATCATAACCTTGTGCTCCAAAACATCTGATCACATGCACATTATCAACTTGTGCTGTTGTTATCATGAACAGCAGCTACGCTAATTCCTCTCCACTGCTTCTCTTTCTCTCCCCATCCCGAGGCATCCTGAGGTTGCTCCAGCTCCAGTCACGTCCCACCTCATGAAGATTGTGGACCTATAAAGAAGTAGATGCCGACCCCACAAACATCCCAAACCAATTGGATCCCACTACATGTGGACTTTTGACATTGGTCCTCCTGGACAAAGATCCGGAAGCGGATTTGACGCAAACAGAGCACAACACAGAGTCAGAGAGCGTACGAACCGCAGCACGGGTATGTGTCCGTAAAGCCGGTACAGTGAGATAATCCATGCGAAAGGTAGAATCCTCGGAACCAATACAATCCACGGATTGAAGGGAATCCTAGGAACGGAGGTAATCCATGGAACGAAGGGAATCCTAGGAATGAAGGTAGTCCACGGAACCAGCGGGGAATGCTGGCAGTCTAGAACCAGGTCACCGTCCGTAGCCATTGAGTAGGTACGACACTAGTGAGATGTGGATGAGCACTTATATAGGGGAATTGGTAATGAGAGACACCTGCAGAGCGAGGCAGCGTGACTGCTACCAAGGGGGGCATGGCAGGTGGATCCCTGACATTAAGACAGTATCAAACCATTATATATGCACTTTTTTGCCACTTTTGATGTTTTTAATTCATAACCACCAGCAATCTTAAAATGTATTTGTATTGACTAGCATGTTTCTGACATGGAAACCATAAGCATGCATTCCACAGAACAGAGTACACCAGTACTGAGCAAAACACACCCATTACCTGTGAGGCCTGGCACATTTGCATTTGTTAGGCGGGCCAAGGCAGGCCGAACCTTTGTGTGTAAAATGGAAACCTTCAGAACTGCCTGCCGTATTTATACAAAATACACACATTCAAAATATATGGATACACAAGTCTCTTTTATTTAAAAGTGTTTTAAACTTTACAGGGTTTGCAGACCCAGTGTCCCTGTGTTTGGCACAGGTGAATTTCTGACATGTTGCACAGGTAAACCTGCTGGGATTCCTGTTGCAGCTCTCTTGCAGCTGGCACTGCGTTGTCTGTACAGTCCCTGGCACAGCAGCTGCAGCAGCTTCAGCAGCCTGCCTCTGTGCCAATATTTCCTAGTGCTGCATAAATCAGCAACGAAGTTCCTTAGCTAGAAGACTTAGAAACAATCTTCTTTTGCCTGTCCACACTTCAATTCAATTCAATTCAATTCATGTTTATTTGTATAGCGCTTTTAACAATGAACATTGTCTCAAAGGAGCTTTACACAGATAATGTGGTGATTAAATGTAAATATGTTCTTTGTAAGTAAGTTTGTCCCTGATGAGCAACTGTGGCAAGGAAAAACTCCCCGAGATGACACTGTACATGCCTTGTACAAAATGTAGGCTTTCACCGCCGTCAGGTCCAGCATATTGTAAAAAAACGCTACTGGCCACCTGCATATTGCTGCTTTTACGGAATACATCTGCGCCATTTGGTCCAACACGTCTACACCACACTGTGAAAGCAGAGAGAAAGAGAGAGAGGGAGAGAGTGTCATGAGTATATGTGCTTTTTTTCTATAGGCCTGTATAGTCTTCTTCTTCTTCTTTCGGCTGCTCCCATTAGGCGGCGCCACAGCGGATCATCTGTCTCCATTCTGTCCTCTACATCTGCCTCTTTCACGCCAACTACCTGCATGTCTTCCCTCACCACATCCATAAACCTCCTCCTTGGCCTTCCTCTTTTCCTTCTACCTGGTGGCTCCATCCTCAGTATTCTTCTAACAATATAATTCATGTCCCTCCTCTGCACATGTCCAAACCATCTCAATCTCGCCTCCCTCAACTTGTCACCAAAATATTCTACATGCGCTGTCCCTCTAATAAACTCATTTCTAATCTCGTCCATCCTCGTCACTCCCAACGAAAACCTCAACATCTTCAGCTCTGCTACCTCCAGCTCCACCTCCTGTCTTTTACTCAATGCCACTGTCTCTAATCCATACAACATCTCAGGTCTCACCACAGTCCTATATACTTTCCCTTTCATTCTTGCAGATACCCTACTATCACAAATCACTCCTGTCACTCTTCTCCACCCACTCCACCCTGCCTGCACACTTTTCTTTACTTCTCTAACACACTCTCCATTACTTTGCACTGTTGACCCCAGGTACCTGAACTCCTCCACCTTCTCCAGCTCTTCTCCCTGAAACCGCACCACTCCACTGCCGTCCCTCTCATTCACACACATGTATTCTGTCTTACTCCTACTGACTTTCATTCCCCTTCTCTCCAGCGCATATCTCCACCTCTCCAGGCTCTTCTCAACCTGCTCCCTACTCTCACCACAAATCACAATATCATCTGCAAACATCATAGTCCAGGGAGACTCCTGTGTGACCTCATCTGTCAACCTGTCCATCACCACTGCAAACAGGCTTAGGGCCGATCCTTAATGCAGACCAACCTTCACCCTGAACCAGTCTGTCGTACCTACTGCACACTTCACTGTCGTCACACTGTCCTCATACATGTCCTGCACCACCCTGACATACTTCTCTGACACACCTGACTTCCTCATACAATACCACAACTCCTCTCTTGGCACTCTGTCGTACGCTTTCTCTAAATCCACAAATACACAAGGCAATTCCTTCTGTCCTTCTCTATACTTCTCCATCAACATCCTCAAAGCAAATAATGTGTCTCTGGTGCTCTTCCTTGGCATGAAACCATACTGTTGCTCACAGATGGTCACCTCTTCTCTCAGCCTGGCTTCCACTACTCTTTCCCATAACTTCATGGTGTGACTGATCAACTTAATTCCCCTGTAGTTACTGCAGGCCCTTATGCTAAAGATCGGTACCAGCACACTTCTTCTCCATTCCTCAGGCATCTTCTCACCTTCCAAAATCCTGTTAAACAATCTGGTTAAAAACTCCACTGCCATCTCTCCTAAACATCTCCATGCTTCTACCGGTATGTCATCTGGTCCAACCAACTTTCCACTCTTCATCCTCTTAATGGCTGCTCTCACTTCCTCCTTACTAATCCTATCTACATCCTGCTTCACCAACTCCACATCATCCAACCTTCTCTCTCTCTGATTTTCCTCATTCATCAGCTGCTCAAAATACTCCCTTCACCTTCTCAACACACTCTCCTCACTAGTCAACACATTTCCCTCTCCATCCTTTACTGCTCTAACTTGCAGCACATCCTTCCCAGCTCGGTCCCTCTGCCTGGCCAATCAGTATAAATCCTTTTCTCCTTCCTTAGTGTCCGACCTCTTATACAGCTCCTCATATGCCTTTTCCTTGGCCTTCGCCACATCCCTCTTTACCTGTTGCCGCATCTCCTTGTACTCCTGCCTACTTTTCTCATCACTCTGTCTATCCCACTTCTGTTTTGCCAACCTATTTCTCCTTATGCTCTTCTGTACTTCCTCATTCCACCACCACGTCTCCTTGTCTTGCTTTCTATTTCCAGATGTCACACCAAGTACTTTTCTAGCTGTCTCCCTCATCACTCCTGCAGTAGTTGCCCAATCATCCAACACCTCTTCAACACAACCGAGCCTCTCTCTGACCTCTACCCTGAACCTCACACTACACTCTTCCTCCTTCCGTTTCCACCATCTTATTCTTCTTTCAGTCCTCACTCATCTCCTCTTCTTCTTCGCCTCCACAACCATCCTACAGACCACCATCCGATGCTGTCTAGCTACACTGTCCCCTGCCAACACCTTACAGTCTCCAATCTCCTTCAGGTTGCATCTCCTACATAGCACATAGTCCAATTGTGTGCACCTTCCTCCACTCTTATACGTCACCCTATGATCCTCCTCCTTCTTAAAATAAGTGTTCACCACTGCCATTTTCATCCTTTTAGCAAAATCTACCACCATCTGCCCTTCCACATTCCTCTCCTTAAAACCATACCTACCATCACCTCCTCATCACCTCTGTTCCCTTCACCTACATGACCATTAAAGTCCGCCCCAATCACCAATCGTTCATTCCTAGGTACACCATCTACCACTTCATCTAATTCACTCCAGAATCTTTCCTTCTCCTCCATCTCACAGCCAACTTGTGGAGCATAAACACTGATGACATTTATCATCATCCCTTCAACTTCCAACTTCACGATCATCACCCTATCAGAAACTCTTCACCTCCACTACACTCTTACTGTACTCTTCCTTCAGAATCCCCCCTACACCATTTCTCTTTCCATCCACACCATGATAAAACAGTTTAAACACCTCCAATGTTCCTGCTCTTACTCCCTTTCCACTTGGTCTCCTGAACACACAACATATCTACCTTTCTCCTCTCCATCATATCAGCTACCTCTCTCCCTTTACCCGTCATATTACCAACATTAAAAAGTACCAACCCTAACCTCCACTCTCCTACACTTCTCCTTTCCCTGCCATCTCTGTAGACGTCTTCCTCCTCTCCTTCTCCTCCTTCAGCCAACAGCAGCCCAATTTCTACTGGTACCCTGTCGGCTAATGATACCTGTGGCGGTCGTTGTTAACCCGGGCCTCGACCGATCCGGTATAAAATTCTTATTTGTGATCCGCATATTTGATTTGGCACATGTTTTACGCTGGATGCGCTTCCTAACACAACCCTCTCCATTTACCCGGGCTTGGGACCGGCACGAGTGCAAGAGTGCACTGGCTTGTGCATCCATAATGCCTGGGTTCGATAGGCCTGTATAGTACACATCAGAAAACTTTGTAGCACTGGTGTAAAATTATACACACATTCACATACCTTCATGTAGTTATAGTCTGTTATCGTGTTGGGTTTCCTCTTTCTGCCGTCACCGATCGTCACGTCTTGGTGCAGGGAAACTAAAACACACACACACTCTTTTTTAGGGAAATAAACTGTCAAGCAGACACTGCCACTTCTAAGCACTGAAGTGGAGAATAACTCTCCCTGTGCAGTCTTTTGCAAGTTGAGGAAGTTCACGACCGGACTTTATTCGCCGTGCCCAGTAGCGTTGTTTTGCGCTGCAGCAGTCTGTGCGACAGTGACAGTGAAATAAAGAAATTGTCCGTCGTGACTTATCTTCCATCATCCAAAAATGGCTCAATCAGATTCATGACCACGTTCTCTGCCAGCCTCTCTTCCTTCTGAAGACTGGGGTCCTTTCCCAAGTAAGGAGATGCATTGCAGACATATTTGGTCTCCAAATCCATGGCCATCCAGAACTTGATCCCAAATTTGTCTGGCTTGGTTGCGATATACTGTGTGCATGGACAACGAAGCTTGGTAGGGAACAGCTGTTCATCTATGGTCATGTGTTCTCCCGGAGTGAAACTTTAAGCACAGTTCTTGTTAAAGCGTGTCCAGATGTAGGAGATTGCAGCAAATTTGTCTGTTTTCACCCGTTCTGCCCGCGTGTCCTTGTCATCAAATCAAAGGTGTTGCATAATTGAAATGAATCTATCTCGGGGCATTGTCTCTTTGATTACTGGCACCAGAAAGCTTTCTGACCAGCAATCCACACTGGCACCAACGGGACACATGGTTGCTCTTACAAACAGAATTGAAATGAACGCCATCAGTTCATGATTAGCCAAATTCCACTCCGGCTCTGTTCTGCGGGCTTGATGGACCGTGCACTCCCTGATGGTCTGCAGCATTCCCACGTCTAACAGGCAAAGGAAGCTTTGGAGCACGCTTGTAATTTTACGCTGTCGGAAGATCAACAAATAGAGAGTGGTACATTTACATGAACCTCACTCTAAATGGTTTTATATAAATATCATATGTACTATGGCAATGACAAACCTCAGCAGACTCTGTGGATCCAGCTTGTGCAGTGAAGCATGAGTGATTTGCTACTGCACTGGGCATTCCGATGTCCTCTTCTACCCACACAGTGCCGTCTTTTGCTGTCTGGCTCAGACAGGGCTTCCCAGTACCCCGTGCATCTTCCGTGGAGGCATGTTGGGTTCTTGTTCCGCCAGCTGGACAAATGAAATCCCTCCTCCATCAGAGTCTGCTTCGTCTATTTCCTGAAGCCAGGCCAAAGCTTGTTGCGCAGAGCGGTTTTTCCTGCGTGGCAGTGATACTGAGGCCATCCTGATGTGCGTTATCAAAAATGCGAAGAAGAAATTAATGTCCCGCCTGGGTCGGTCTGCTTTTATGCACAGCACTGTGCTGTAGTCATGCAATGCCACTCCCTTACATACACAGTCACAATGGACAGAATGGACCATAACTTCACTCAGCTTATGACATTTGTGTACAAACACATTGGAGACTGAAGTGTTAACAAGGTTTCATTTTATTCCTGTCATTGTATTAGCAACTTTTCATTCTGTTTTCACACAATTTTTTATAAATAAAACAGACTTGTGTTTCCATATAATGTGAATGTGTGTCTTAAAATTTGTAGGTCAGTCAATGTGTAGGTTTGGCTTGCCTTGGATCTAAACTACTCTGAATATATGCAAATGCAAATGCAAACGTGCCAGGCCTCACAGGTGATGGGTGGTTTGCACAACAAAAGCACAAGAAGAATCGAGCTGAAGAACTGTGAAAATCTCAACAGGGGGGAATAATAGCTCAGGACTTGCACCAGAAAATTAAAAAGTCAGTTTTTCTAGGGCTTGTTAGGTCCAGGGAATTTACGCAAATTTGTGCAGGGCTAGTAAAGCTAGTGTATGACTATCTGCCTGAACTGGTTGAGGACTGAGGAGGAGCAGGAATTGTGGAGGGTAAAGTGAGATCAGCCATAGCCTCTGATGTGCTAACAGAAGCATCGCTACAGACACATGCAGGCTTAGGCTTTGTTTATTTTACAATCACATACATAAAGCTGTAACAACAGTGGAATAAAGTGTAATACATTTTAATGTTGGTTAAAAAAATGTATTAGCTGCTACACAACAATCACAAACTGAGAAAAGTAGACAAACTTAAAAAAATAAAAAAGCCAGGATGGAGTTAAAGCTTGTAAACATGTCAAACTGAAAGTGTGAGGTAAGAGTCAAAATCTATTCTGTGCAGTAGGGCGGGGCTTTGGATAGGACTGCTGCAGACTGATTATTGTTTATTGGCACCCAATCAGCAGTTAGAAATCATGCTAATTTTTTTCTGTGTTATTTTTCCCTTTGTCTAAAATAATAAAATCAACCTTTAATTGTGTGGGCAAAACGCACACTGCTGCCACCGTGCCTGCAGGTTTAAGACAGATTTCAGCATCAAGTCTTGAATAAGTCACTTCTTTAATCTGCTATTGCTGTTTATCTCTATGAGGACCAGAAATGTGCAGACAGTTTAGGTAATACAGTATGTACACAGACACACCCTGTAAACAATGTGCCAATGAAAAAGACTGGTTCAGGATCCACCCTGATGTCTATAAAAGCGGAGTGCCCATCACTAGCAGTCAAACAACAAGCATTCAGATCTCCAGAATCAAAACTTCAGCACCATGGATAGAGAAAAGCAACCCCATACGGATGTGCCATCCTTCAAGAAGGAACCCACCGTTGGAGACGAGCAGGGTAAACCTTTAAAAACATGTTTGGCAACACAATAAAAATATATACAAGCACTGTTTGTAAATATCCTGAGAATACTTTGCACTCGCCTGACAGGATCATTTTTGAATGTGTTGGAGGGAAACCAAAAAATATATATATAAATAAAAGCCTGAAGTTAGTGTTTAAAATGCTAGCTAGTTAAATTTAACGTTTATATCTATTTTCTTCCAGCCATCAACATTTAAAAGAATGCATGACTAATTCTGTTCAGATTTCACATTTCAATTCCAAGCTTCTAAAATTTAATAATTTATTCATGTCATGAATTAATCAGTAACCTCACATCTGCTCAGAGGAACCAACACTGTGAGGTGATTTTAACACTAATATTTTTGTTTTTTTCAGACGACAGTGAACAGAACTACAAGGTATGTGTCCTTCACTCAGCTCTACACTACTAACAACTACACAATCCTTAATCAAATCTCATTTTGGCTGCTCCCATTAAGAAACTTTTATCTCATCAGAAATAAATAAAAATACAGATTGTTCTTTCTGTGTTCTATTTGACTGACGGGGGACATTGGCATTTGTTTAGCAGGTAGACGGTATCTCATTTACATCTACATGTACATTTGTGGCATTTAGCAGATACTCTTATTCAGAGAAACGTACAAAAAAGTGCAAGAAGAATTTATCAATAAATAAATCAAAACTGGGTCACTAGGCTGCAAACTTAAGATACTATCAGCTAAAAACTCTGTTGGGAGGAATCATAGTGCACTTTTTCTTTTTACATAAAAACATTAAACAAACAGGGAAGAAAGTGTTAGTTTAAGTGTTTCAGGAAGATGAAGGTCTTCACCTGTCATTTGAATATAATCAGGGATTCTGCTGTTCAGACATCTAGGGGAAGTTCATTCCACCACCTCGGTGCCAAGTGCAAGAGCCTTGAGTTATAGTTACCTCTTCCCCCGAGAGAAGGTGGTACCAGTGGAGCAGTGCTGGAGGATCTCAGTCAGCGTGGTGCAGTGCGAGATGTGATGAGGTCTCTGAGGTAAGATGGTGCTGGACCATTTTTAGCCTTGTAGGCAAACATCAGTGTTTTGAAACTGATGCGTGCAGCTACCAGTAGCCAGTGGAGAAGCAGCAGTGGGGTGGTGTGGGAGAACTTGGGAAGATTGAACACAAGCCGGCAGCTGCGTTTTAGGATATAAAGCTATAGTATTATTAATTGCAGTGTTTGTTCTCTTGTTCAGGTATTTAATGATCCAGTCCATGGTCACATTGAGCTCCACCCTCTGCTGGTGAAGATCATCGACACACCTCAATTCCAGAGATTGCGGTATATTAAGCAGCTTGGAGGAGCGTACTATGTGTTTCCTGGAGCTTCACACAACCGCTTTGAACACTCCATAGGGTGTGTGTGTGTGTGTGTGTGTGTGTGTGTGTGTGTGTGTGTGTGTGTGTGTACTTGTTAAGCTATATTATATTGTATATATGTATGTAGTTATTCATGCACATT
>JBCEWE010000197.1:209126-223801 GCA_039877035.1 Silurus lanzhouensis
CTGTTCATGGTGATTGTAGAGCTACACTATTGTAGCCGACTGTTTATATTAACTACAGTTCAAATCTTCATGCTTCTCCAGTTTAACCTTCACAATAACCTCATGAATCTTCAGGTTGTTTACGTGAGTTTATCAGGTGATACCTGAGTACAGGTGCAGCTCAATAATTTAGAATATCATTAAAAAGTTGACTTATTATAGTAATTCAATACAGAATGTGAAACTGGTATATTATACAGATTCATCACACACACACACACACACACACACACACACACACACACACACACACACACACACTGATATATTTAAAGTGTTTCTTTCTTTTCATTTTGATGATTATGACTTGCAGCAAAATTCAGTATCAGAAAATGAGAATATTGTGAGAAAGTTGAATATTGGAGACTCGTGATGTCTCACTTTAATCAGCTCATTAACTCCAAACACCTGCACAGGTTTCCTGAGTCTTTAAATGGTGTCTCAGTCTGGTTCAGTCTCCACAATCATGGGGGAAAACTGCTGACTCGACAGTTGTGCAGAAGATCATAATTGACACCCTGGAAATGGAGGGTGAGACAAAAAAGATCATCGCTGAAGAAGCTGCTGTTCACAGACTGCTGGATCCAAGCACAAGTTCAAAGTCAGCATAGCCATCTACCAGGAAGTTCTAGAGCTCTTCATGCTTCCCTCTGCTGACCAGCTTTATAAAGATGCTGATTTCATTTTCCAGCAGGATTTGGCACCTGCCCACACTGCCAACAGTACTAATACCTGGTTTAAGGACCATGGTATCCATGTGCTTGATTGGCCAGCAAATTCGCCCGACCTAAAGCCCATGGAGAATCTATGGAGTATTGTAAAGAGAAAGATATGAGACACCAGACCCAACAACGTAGAAAAGCTGAAGTTTGCTATCAGAGCAACCTGGGCTTCCAGAACACATCAGCAGCATCACAGTGCGATCGCCTCCATGCCGCACTGCTGCAGTAACTCATGCAGGAGCCCTGACTGATCATTGACTTCTGTACATCTTCATACTTTTCAGTAGTCCAACATTTCTGTGTTCAAAACCTTTTTTTTCCTTTTTTTTATTGGTCTTAAGTAATAATCTAATTTTCTGAGATACTGAATTTTGGGTTTTTATCAGCTGTGAGCCAAAATCATCAAAGTTAAAAGAAATAAACCCTTAAATAATAAATCACATTTTTATTCTTGACTTTTTAATGACTTTAATGTATTGAGATGCACCTGTAGTATAACACCACTACCCCGTCCACATGTTTATTTCCTACAGCATGAGGATGCATCAGTGAAGATGTTTGAACATCTGGTGGAGAAGAATAACCTGCAGCCTGTGATGAAGAAATATGGTGTCTTCAAAAAAGACCTTATATTTATCACAGAACAAATTGCAGGACCAAAAGATAAAGTAAAAATGTTTTGTTTATTTATTTACTCGTTTACTTACTTTCTTACTGTTGGCTGCTGAACTGATTCCATGATCTTTTCTTTATTAGCAACAGTACGAAGGCAGACCTGACAAATCTTTCTTGTATGAGATCGTGGCGAATAAGAGAACCGGCATTGATGTGGATAAATGGGATTATTTGCCAGGTGACTCCACATCATTAAGACGTTGTATTTAGTAAGAGATAATCCAGGTGTAGGTGTGAGGTGTTACAGACTGTTAAGGCATGATGTGAAGGTGAAGAACATCCCGAGGTGAATCAGAGAGCATTATAATGGTGTAAGGCTGTGGATTATTACTTTATACCATGATCCCTTCCCAGCATTGAGGAGTTAAAACTGTCACTGGTGTTGCAGAGTAAAACTGATCACATGATGAACTCTGTGTAACAAGGCTCAGTTACTAACATTTAATAACCTGACATGTAAAAGTTTCTTTAAACTAAGTATTATTTTAGTATTGTAATATATATTATATTATAGTTATGCAGAGCAGCTCTGAGTTACAGTGATGATTTGATCACAATTATTGTCTTGTTTTATTTATTTATTTTAAGTTTTATTTTAAGTTTTTTAAGTTATATAAAGGCTTTGCTATGAAATGAAATCCACTTGGGACATATTTTCCATCTGAACAGAGACTCCTATCACCTGGGCATCCGAAACAGCTCAGACCACCTCCGCTTCCTCAAATTCGCCCGGGTGTGTGAGGTCAATGGGAAAAGGATCATCTGTGCCAGAGACAAGGTATGCTCCTTACCCATAATGCACTATGCTTGAGGAAATAACAAGTAAACCCGTAAGTAGGTTTCAGGATAACTGATAATATTTGTTTTCCATTCGGGGGCCGTGTATTTGGTACCTGGACCTTCAGTGAGGACGTACCAGACTTAATCCACCTTCTAAATACACCACAATCACATCACAATTATAGAAACCATCAATACAATACAAACACACAATATAACAACACGTGCATTACAGAGAGACGTTTCACATCTAAAGGTAAAAACCATTTTACTAAAAAAAAGTCTAACTCAGATGTATGAACGTGTGCAGAGCTTCACACGTGTTTTACCAGTCAAACTCAGCTGTAACAGTTTCCCTCTGAACAACCAATCAGAGGACGGAACAGTGCTGATGCTACTCTGGGCCAGCAAGCTGCCCTGTGAGGAGTGCCCTGTTTTCACTTTTCAGCAGTGTTTAATTCTCTCTCTGACACTGAGAGCACAGGTGTGTGATCTATAATAGTCACTTCCCTCAGCTCTGTCCTTCATTCAAGAAATAGCACTTTACCACTTCCACATACCCCCACTGCCCGACTCAGGCTGGGGGAGATGTCTAGCCTGTAGTTTACCCAATGATTAAATGTGCCTAAGAAGGACATTGTGGGTGTTAAATATTTAGTAAAAAAAGTATATTTCATGCATTTTCTCTTCTCTACAGGAAGTCCATGATTTGTATGAGATGTTTCACACAAGACACACCCTACACCGTAGAGCCTATCAGCACAGAGTGACTAAAATCATTGAGGAAATGTGAGTCGACATTACCAGTGATATCTGAATTATACCAGGGCTCATGTATTGATGTTCTCTTTGTTATCCTGCAGTGAGAAATGTGATCAGCATGATAACTAACAAGTCTGGTTTAATGGCTTTCAGTGTAACAGCACTGAATAAAACCCCTCAGAGAGGATGATCTTAAACCCGATATAACATGATCTGTAAATCTGGGTAATGTGGGGGTTCAAGTCCTTTAACTTCATTCACTGGTGTGGGTATAATACAGTTAAAAGTACTTCAGTAGAAATGTCAGATCAGAGTTAGAGTTTTAAAATTCCCACTTAACAGCCAATGACTGCTGGAGTTTTGTGCTGTGAACATTAGTTAAACACCATTAAACCCCTCCCTCTGGGCAGGAAGCTCTTCTCATCCCTCTGATACCTTGTTGTTCTGGATAAAAGGCAGATACTGAAAAGCTGTATTAGCATTGCTGCTACACTTATGCCAATTGCTAAGGTTTGCTCTTTCTAGAAAAGTGGATAAGTTGAAGAAAAAGCACCTGTAGTATCTGACCAACCAAAGAGAAACTGATCTTCACGACTGAAATGGTTTTCTCCTGTGGTTTCAGCATTTCTTCTTTGTTTTGGTGGTGATTTTTTTTAACGCAAAAAATGTGTCCACAACTTTCTTACGATGAATAAGATGATGCACAAGTGTTGCTTTTGTTCCATAAAAAAGGCAGAATGGGAACGTTTGCTGTCAGAGAACATTTGGCATGTTGCATGATGACTGATACTGGTTTGTGGGTTATTCTGTAAGGAGCATGTCAGGGTTTCAAGATCCATTTGAACATAAAAGTCATCTTTGTTGCTAAAATCAGATTGTGCATGTCCTGTGCTGGATCTCTTGATTATTTAATGGCATTATATCCATATACAGTAAAAATACTGCTGCTATTTCTTTACATAATTACATAATTAGTTGTTAACCTACAGAAATAATCACATTGTAGGATATCAGAGGCCTTGGTGAAAGCTGATCCTCACATTGAGATTGAGGGATCTAATGGAAAGAAGTTAAAAATGTCTGAGGCCATAGACGACATGGAGGCCTACACCAAGCTCACAGGTCAGCTAATTATCCATTAATATGCAAATTCTGTACAATAAAAAGTGTAATTATATGTTGGTGTTAGAATCTCACAAGCTAGTCTCTAAATCTCAGACATAACTGTATCTAAATTAAGAAGCAAATTATTATAAATTATTGTTTGTAAAATAATGATGATTTAAGATGAAGTGTTTTACAAACAAGAAGTAGCTGAACGTTACTAATAAACACTCAGTTACAGTAATGTGTACTGAAAACTATGATAGACTGTAAATATGATCTCATATCAATATAAACTTGTACTGTATGTAATAGTTTAGTGACTGAAGATGAACTCAATCTGGCTAATAAACAAAATGCTAACAGTTCTTGTGATTTGTACACAGTGTCCAAAACGTTCACAATAACCTCCTATCAATATTTTATCCTCCTTAACCTCCACAGATCATGTTTTTGAGCAGATCCTGTACTCCTCTGATCCAAAGCTCAAAGAAGCTCAGTCCATCCTGAAAAACATCCTCTGCAGACGTTTGTACAAGTGTGTGGGACAGACAACACCTAAAACGGCCCTTAATGTTTCAAAGGTCAGAGGTCACAAGCAGGGCTCATGCAGTTAGCAGTTCAGTCAGTACTGTTTTCCACACTTTCCAGTATTGGGCTAATCAGTGGCTAGCGTAGAAGCATCACACACCACAGGAAATCAGCAGGTTTCCCCCTGAGGGATAATTAGCAGAGATCTTATCTGGCTTACTTCAGTCTTCATGTGCCATGTTTCTCAGAGTGTGAGGAAGTGTGTATGTAATGTGTGTGAGTGGAGTAAACCCTCTGGTAGATTAGGGCTTTGTTTAGGGATCATTATGGAGGATCAGTTCCTGGTTCAGTTCTGTTTGATAAAAGGGCACCAGGAACACAGGTACTAGAGGTTCAGGCAGATTTTGGAACAGGAAAAATTATGATTTTTGTTTTCTTTAAAAAATAATGTCATATAACTGGTGATGAGAAATATTTTGTTTTAAGGAAAATCTGGCCGTGGAGTTGTCCAAGTCCAAGCCTGATGACACAGATGTTCTCCTGAATCCTGAAGATTTAATTGTCACTGTATGAAAACAATAATTAGAAAAGCTAAGAGATTGCTTTATACTTTAATATTAATAGTATGGAAATGTGGGGTTCATTTTTATTAATGATTTGGCAGGTGTTTGAAATGGATTATGGCAAGAAGGAAGAAAACCCCATCGACAGTGTCTACTTCTACCGCAAGAACAACCCCAACAAAGCTTTTCACATCCTCAAAGAAAAGGTACTCATCAACCGTGTTGCCATTTCTTTATTACCCTTTACACAAACATCTGCTGGGTCTGGTTTACATTATAGGAAAAGATGTTCACGCAGGCTTCACTGTCAACCAAAAATCTGATTTTATGGGAAGCCAAGATCTGTGTAATCTAGAAGCCTTCACCAATATCTGTAACCAAGCTCCTGGTCTTAAAGTTTCTGATCCCAGTTTAAATACTTAAGAACTTCATGGGCTCAGTTTCCTTAACTTAGGTTCTTCAGAAGAATTATCTTAGGCTGCAGTTTATGTGTTAAAGATCTTTGTTTGAATTTACGAAGATAAAAGTATTGAACTGATGCACCTGGGTACAAGATCTTGGAAAAAAGTTTCCAAACTAACTTTAAAGTCTTGAGATGGATGGATGGATGGATGGATGGATGAATGGATGGATGGATGGATAGATAGTGTTTGAGGTCTCTCTCTGACGTGTGTTTTGTCTGAGCAGGTCTCCAACATGCAACCTGGTATATTCTCTGAGCAGCACATCAGAGTTCACTGCAAACAAAGAGATGAAGAGAAAGTGGAAGCTGCAAAGAAATACTTCAAGCAGTGGTGTGACAAGAAGGGCTTCAAATCTCAGGTAACATTCAAATCAAATCAAATCAAATTTTATTTGTAACATACACATACATACAGGGTACGACATGCAGTGAAATGCTTCACCACATTCACCTCCTGCATGGTGTGGATGTGGATGACTGCCTGACCTTTACTAGTGAAAGTAGAGGGGATCTGAGAGGGTCTGTTCTGAAGACCATGTAGCTAATATACACTAATCTCTTTTAAGCATAACATCACCATGTGTGTGTGTGTGTGTGTGTGTGTGTGTGTGTGTGTGTGTGTGTGTGTGTGTGTGTGTAGGATGCTGAAATGCAGGTTCCAGAAGAGCTTGATGATTCCTCCTAAGGACAGACAGCAACATTGGATCTTCATCTCCCTGTTAGATAAAACACTAGATTATTAAACTCGTTCTTTCTTTTTAAAGAGTTAATCAGCCGGGGGGGGGGGGGGGGGGGGGTAAAATAATTAATAAAATAAAATGGTGTGATTCATTTGGTGATTTTTCAGGTAACTTTTGTTGAGATGATAAACCAGTAATCGGTGAAGGTTTGAGCTTCAGCTGTACTGTATTTAGTGTGTGAGGGTGTAGTTTATCTGATGTGAGATCAGATTTAAAGCTGTTAGCTGTACTGTATTTAGTGTGTGAGGGTGTAGTTTATCTGATGTGAGATCAGATTTAAAGCTGTTAGCTGTACTGTATTTAGTGTGTGAGGGTGTAGTTTATCTGATGTAAGATCAGATTTAAAGCTGTCAGCTGTACTGTATTTAGTGTGTGAGGGTGTAGTTTATCCGATGTGAGATCAGATTTAAAGCTGTTAGCTGTACTGTATTTAGTGTGTGAGGGTGTAGTTTATCCGATGTGAGATCAGATTTAAAGCTGTTAGCTGTACTGTATTTAGTGTGTGAGGTGTAGTTTATCTGATGTGAGATCAGATTTAAGCTGTTAGCTGTACTGTATTTAGTGTGTGAGGGTGTAGTTTATCCGATGTGAGATCAGATTTAAAGCTGTTAGCTGTACTGTATTTAGTGTGTGAGGGTGTAGTTTATCTGATGTGAGATCAGATTTAAAGCTGTCAGCTGTACTGTATTTAGTGTGTGAGGGTGTAGTTTATCTGATGTGAGATCAGATTTAAAGCTGTTAGCTGTACTGTATTTAGTGTGTGAGGGTGTAGTTTATCTGATGTGAGATCAGATTTAAAGCTGTTAGCTGTACTGTATTTAGTGTGTGAGGGTGTAGTTTATCTGATGTGAGATCAGATTTAAAGCTGTTAGCTGTACTGTATTTAGTGTGTGAGGGTGTAGTTTATCTGATGTGAGATCAGATTTAAAGCTGTTAGCTGTACTGTATTTAGTGTGTGAGGGTGTAGTTTATCTGATGTGAGATCAGATTTAAAGCTGTTAGCTGTACTGTATTTAGTGTGTGAGGGTGTAGTTTATCTGATGTGAGATCAGATTTAAAGCTGTTAGCTGACAGATGAATGATTATTATAATCTAAGATCACTGATAAGTGGGAGTGCAGCACAGTGCATTTATATTTTATCTTGGTGTGTTGGTGAAGGAAATAAACTTATAGAGACTAATAGATACATTAATTTTAGAACCTCTTTATCTCTGTAAAGCTGTTTAGGGAAAATGTCCAATGTTAAAATACACTATACAAATAAAAGAAATTAATGAAATTGGTGTAATTTGGGTGATTTTGTTCAGAAATGAAAAAATTAATCACTAATTCTTATATTTCATTGTGTTTTATTGTAATGTTGAACTGTAGTTAAATAAACTGGGTTCATGTAAAACTACAACATTCAGGATGATAAAATGGCTTTACACGTCCTCCACTTATATAATAATATAAACCTTATAAAGTCTCGGTTTGATTGTGTGTGTGTGTGTGTGTGTGTGTGTGTGTGTGTGTGTGTGTGTGTGTGTGTGTGTGTGTGTGTCTTTACTGTTTTACTGGAGTCTGTATATCACATAATCTGCATTCTAAAATAACTAACTTGGTAACCTAGCTAATTTATCAAAAACATTGGTTGTCATGGTAACATAATACTGTAAAGCTGCTTTGAGACAATGTCCATTGTGAAAGTGCAATAGAAATAAACTTTTCTTATAATAATATACTTTGCTTTAAAATAAGTTAAAATAAACTGAAAGCCCAGAGATAACCTTGCAGTTTAGCTAACTGGCTAGCTAGTTTTATAAAGCTGATTTGTGATTGTGTAGGAATGTCAGAATATTATTGTGTTCACACTCAGTTGTGGAAACACTCAGAACGCCGTTTCTGCACTGATACACATCTACACAAATACACAACATCTGCACAGATACGCATCTACACAAATATATCAACTATACAAATACACAACATCTGCACAGATACACATCTACACATATATATCAACTATACAAATACACAACACTACACAGATACACATCTACACAAATATATCAACTATACAAATACACAACATCTGCACAGATACACATCTACACAAATATATCAACTATACAAATACACAACATCTGCACAGATACACATCTACACAAATATATCAACTAGACAAATACACAACATCTGCACAGATACACATCTACACAAATATATCAACTATACAAATACACAACACTACACAAATACACATCTACACAAATATATCAACTATACAAATACACAACATCTGCACAGATACACATCTACACAAATATATCAACTATACAAATACACAACATCTGCACAGATACACATCTACACAAATATATCAACTATACAAATACACAACACTACACAAATACACATCTACACAAATATATCAACTATACAAATACACAACATCTGCACAGATACACATCTACACAAATATATCAACTATACAAATACACAACATCTGCACAGATACACATCTACACAAATATATCAACTATACAAATACACAACATCTGCACAGATACACATCTACACAAATATATCAACTATACAAATACACAACATCTGCACAGATACACATCTACACAAATATATCAACTATACAAATAGACAACATCTGCACAGATACACATCTACACAAATATATCAACTATACAAATACACAACACTACACAAATACACATCTACACAAATATATCAACTATACAAATACACAACACTACACAAATACACATCTACACAAATATATCAACTATACAAATACACAACATCTGCACGATACACATCTACACAAATATATCAACTATACAAATACCACATTGCAGATACACATCTACACAAATATATCAACTATACAAATACACAACACTACACAAATACACATCTACACAAATATATCAACTATACAAATACACATCTGCACAGATACACATCTACACAAATATATCAACTATACAAATACACAACACTACACAAATACACATCTACACAAATATATCAACTATACTAATACACAACATCTGCACAGATACACATCTACACAAATATATCAACTATACAAATACACAACATCTGCACAGATACACATCTACACAAATATATCAACTATACAAATACACAACATCTGCACAGATACACATCTACACAAATATATCAACTATACAAATAGACAACATCTGCACAGATACACATCTACACAAATATATCAACTATACAAATACACAACACTACACAAATACACATCTACACAAATATATCAACTATACAAATACACAACACTACACAAATACACATCTACACAAATATAGCAACTATACAAATACACAACATCTGCACAGATACACATCTACACAAATATATCAACTATACAAATACACAACATCTGCAGATACACATCTACACAAATATATCAACTATACAAATACACAACACTACACAAATACACATCTACACAAATATATCAACTATACAAATACACATCTGCACAGATACACATCTACACAAATATATCAACTATACAAATACACAACACTACACAAATACACATCTACACAAATATATCAACTATACTAATACACAACATCTGCACAGATACACATCTACACAAATATATCAACTATACAAATACACAACACTACACAAATACACATCTACACAAATATATCAACTATACAAATAGACAACATCTGCACAAATACACATCTACAAACTACATTTACATAAATACACAACACTACAAATATACACATCTACACGGATATATCAACTATACAAATACACAACATCTGCACAGATACACATCTACACAAATATATCAACTTTACAAATATATCAACTATACAAATAAACACTACACAAATACACATCTGCACAGATACACATCTACAAACTACATCTACACAAATACACAATACTACACAAATACACATATACACAAATCTCATGAGAAATATGTCTACAACATCTACACAAGTATATCAAATACACATCTACACAATACACAATACACATCTATACATATATATCATTTACACAAATAGACAACACTACACAAATACACATCTACATGAATATATCAACTATACAAATCTCAACACTACACAATAAATCTACAGAAACCCTACAACTACACAAATCTGACAAGAAATAGACAACACAAATATCACTTTTTTCTCATTGTTGTAACGGTACAAACTGTAACAATGCAGGTAGAGTGAGAAACTGAATAAACCACAAGCCACAGGATTGTTCAGGAGAAACCTGTGTGTGTGTGTGTGTGTGTGTGTGTGTGTGTGTGTGTGTGTGTGTGTGTGTAGTATTGTGTATTTGTATAGATGTGTATTTGTGTAGTGTTGTGTATTTGTGTAGATGTGTGTTTGTGTAGTGTTGTGTATTTGTGTAGATGTGTGTTTGTGTAGTGTTGTGTATTTGTGTAGATGTGTGTTTGTGTAGTGTTGTGTATTTGTATAGATGTGTATTTGTGTAGTGTTGTGTATTTGTGTAGATGTGTGTTTGTGTAGTTTTGTGTATTTGTGTAGATGTGTGTTTTTGTAGTGTTGTGTATTTGTATAGATGTGTGTTTGTGTAGTGTTGTGTATTTGTATAGATGTGTATTTGTGTAGTGTTGTGTATTTGTGTAGATGTGTGTTTTTGTAGTGTTGTGTATTTGTATAGATGTGTGTTTGTGTAGTATTGTGTATTTGTATAGATGTGTGTTTGTGTAGTGTTGTGTATTTGTGCAGACAGACACCGGACACCAGTGTTATGTATTTGTACAGTGATATATTTGTGTAAACTACACAAATACACAACATCTGCACAGATACACATCTACACAAATATAACAACTATACAAATACACAACACTACACAGATACACATCTACCCAAATGTGTATTTGTGTAGTGTTGTGTATTTGTGTAGTGTTGTATTTGTGTAGTGTATTTGTGTAGTGTAATGTGTATTTGTGTAGTGTTGTGTATTTGTATAGTTGATATATTTGTGTAGATGTGTATCTGTGTAATGTTGTGTATTTGTATAGCTTATATATTTGTGTAGATGTGTATCTGTGTAGTGTTGTGTATTTGTATAGTTGATATATTTGTGTATTTGTGTAGATGTGTGTTTGTGTGGTGTTGTGTATTTGTATAGATGTGTTTGTGTAGTGTTGTGTATTTGTGTATATGTGTGTTTGTGTAGTGTTGTGTATTTGTGTAGATGTGTTTGTGTAGTGTTGTGTATTTGTGTAGATGTGTAAAAATATATTTGTATAGTTGATATAGTAGATGTTGTGTATCTGTATAGTTGATATATTTGTGATATATAAATACACATGTAGATGTGTATTTGTGTAGTGTTGTGTATTTGTATAGTTGATATATTTGTGTAGATGTGTATTTGGGTAGTGTTGTGTAATTGTATAGTTGATATATTTGTCTAGATGTGTATCTGTGTAGTGTTGTGTATTTGTATAGTTGATATATTTGTGTAGATGTGTATCTGTGCAGATGTTGTGTATTTGTATAGTTGATATATTTGTGTAGATGAGTATCTGTGTAGTGTTGTGTATTTGTATAGTTAATATATTTGTGTAGATGAGTATCTGTGTAGTGTTGTGTATTTGTATAGTTAATATATTTGTATAGATGTGTATCTGTGCAGATGTTGTGTAGTGTTGTGTATTTGTATAGATGTGTGTTTGTGTAGTGTTGTGTATTTGTATAGATGTGTGTTTGTGTAGTGTTGTGTATTTGTGTAGATGTGTGTTTGTGTAGTGTTGTGTATTCGTGTAGTGTTGTGTGTTTGTGTAGTGTGTATTTGTGTAGATGTGTGTTTGTGTAGTGTTGTGTATTTGTGTAGATGTGTGTTTGTGTGGTGTTGTGTATTTGTGTAGATGTGTGTTTGTGTGGTGTTGTGTATTTGTGTAGATGTGTGTTTGTGTAGTGTTGCGTATTTGTGTAGATGTGTGTTTGTGTGGTGTTGTGTATTTGTGTAGATGTGTGTTTGTGTGGTGTTGTGTATTTGTGTAGATGTGTGTTTGTGTAGTGTTGCGTATTTGTGTAGATGTGTGTTTGTGTGGTGTTGTGTATTTGTGTAGATGTGTGTTTGTGTAGTGTTGTGTATTTGTGTAGATGTGTGTTTGTGTGGTGTTGTGTATTTGTGTAGATGTGTGTTTGTGTAGTGTTGTGTATTTGTGTAGATGTGTGTTTGTGTGGTGTTGTGTATTTGTGTAGATGTGTGTTTGTGTAGTGTTGTGTATTTGTGTAGATGTGTGTTTGTGTGGTGTTGCATATTTGTGTAGATGTGTGTTTGTGTAGTGTTGCGTATTTGTGTAGATGTGTGTTTGTGTAGTGTTGCGTATTTGTGTAGATGTGTGTTTGTGTGGTGTTGTGTATTTGTGTAGATGTGTGTTTGTGTAGTGTTGTGTATTTGTGTAGATGTGTGTTTGTGTGGTGTTGTGTATTTGTGTAGATGTGTGTTTGTGTAGTGTTGCGTATTTGTGTAGATGTGTGTTTGTGTAGTGTTGTGTATTGTGTAGATGTGTGTTTGTGTGGTGTTGTGTATTTGTGTAGATGTGTGTTTGTGTAGTGTTGTGTATTTGTGTAGATGTGTGTTTGTGTAGTGTTGTGTATTTGTGTAGATGTGTGTTTGTGTGGTGTTGTGTATTTGTGTAGATGTGTGTTTGTGTGGTGTTGTGTATTTGTGTAGATGTGTGTTTGTGTAGTGTTGTGTATTTGTGTAGATGTGTTTGTGTAGTGTTGTGTATTTGTGTAGATGTGTGTTTGTGTGGTGTTGTGTATTTGTGTAGATGTGTGTTTGTGTAGTGTTGTGTATTTGTGTAGATGTGTGTTTGTGTGGTGTTGTGTATTTGTGTAGATGTGTGTTTGTGTAGTGTTGCGTATTTGTGTAGATGTGTGTTTGTGTAGTGTTGTGTATTGTGTAGATGTGTGTTTGTGTGGTGTTGTGTATTTGTGTAGATGTGTTTGTGTGGTGTTGTGTATTTGTGTAGATGTGTTTGTGTAGTGTTGTGTATTTGTGTAGATGTGTGTTTGTGTAGTGTTGTGTAGTGGGGGGGGGGGGGGGGGTGAAATGTCTCTTGTTACCTGTTTATTCTCCAGTAAACTCTTGTGTAATTGACAGGTTTTATTTTGAATCATAATTGTTTTGCGTTATCGGCTTGTAATGTGTAATTTGAGTATAAAGTACAAAGATGTCTTTAATCACTACACAACTTCACACACATCAGGATTCTGGTTAATGCGCGAGTTTTTCATCTGTACATTGAATTTCTGTTTATTGTGCAGTTTGAACAGTGAACACAAAACATCTGTACAGAAATCCAGCGCTGATTAAATAATGTTGAAGTTTGTTCTGTACAATGTTAAAAGTTTTGTCCCTGATGAGCAGATCAGAGCGTGTGTGAGGAGATTATTCTATAATCTATAATGAACACACAGAAGGAGTCTCCAGTTTAAACACGCGTCTCTTCTCTTACTGAAAGTCTCTTCTGAGCTTCTGATCAACAGCTGAAGATCCGGTAATAATTAATGAAGCTATCGCGTGTCGCAAGGTGTCATGAAGTTAATCTCACAGTGTTTTTCCCATAACCACATGCTCCTGGGTTTTATTTCTCTTCCACTGCAGGTGTTTTCTACAATTTGTTTCATCATTTGCATGTTTCAGAAAAGAGACATGAGTCAAATTAATCTCATTCTGTTACAGCAGCTACAAACACTCCATCCTTCTGTCCTCTCTCTCCCTCTCTCTCTCTCTTCCTCTCACTCTATTTTTAATCACAGTGTTTTGCTTTATATGCTTTATGATTATATATGATTGTAAAACAGAAAGAAAGAAAGAATACAGCAGCTTGGCACTGGGACAGGACCCTTAAAAGGACATATTTGTACCCTATTTTCCCCAAAGATGTATAGTTGTACACTAAGGTACACATTGGTACTGTAAGGTAGTAATGTGTAATTTATAAGTATAAGGTATGAAGATGTAGTTATAATGGTAAGAGTATATTGTTGACATAGTTCACAGTGTATTGTGTGTATGTACAGCACACAGTCACTTTCACATTCTAATAATACTTCATTTAGTTCTCTTCTACAGTCCATGTTTCAGGAACAAAACAAGTCAAAACAAACTACTGGAAAGAAAATATCTACTGAACTCAACTAAGAAACACGTCAAGAGCTGATATTAATTATACAATCAGATCAAATACACATTTAGTGTCACTTCTTTAAAGCTTCCTGTCTGGTT